>JABXWE010006738.1:0-27508 GCA_014611495.1 Limonius californicus
CACCCACTCGGATTTCTTTACTCCGCAGTACATCAGTACGTGTTCTCCCTCCATTTCTATGCATCCTTGTTCTTTTTCTTGGTTTCCGTAAGAGTAAGAATGTCCACTCTCACCTTCTCCATTATTTCATTCAATTCCATCTCTTTTCCAGTAATGCCATTTACATTCCAAGTCGCTAGTTTTCATATGTTTTCGTTGTCTTCTTCTCTGAAGTGAATTATGAATTTACAATCAGTGGATTGTGTAGAAATAGTTATCGCAATCTTGAATACTCTCAGATTTCCACTAAAACAGCTTTTCATTTTCCCACACTCTCAATATGGGAACGTTTCGTCACGTCATCGGCAAAATTTTTGGTGAGAAGATTTTGCCTATTCTACAAATGTTAGCTTTAGAACATCATAATTAGACAATGCGTCATATTTTGCACTAATAATTTTAAGGGGATTTTTTAGTAACTTGAGATTTAGTTTTTTCAGAATTTTTGGAACTGTCTAAAGATAGGCAGCAAGTTTCGCGACCGATCTATCAGTCTTTTAGAAATAAATTAAAATATCTTCCAATGTGTTCAGTGTTCAGATACATCAAATCGTATCAGCTACTTTTTAAAGGTAAAAAAATGGGAAATTTTGCCTAATAGCGTTTTTTGCTTACATTGTTCTAATACAAATTTCAATTACTAGTCTATTTTTTTAAATTTTCCATCTCAGAGAAGTTCTTACACTATATTTACATATTAGAGGACGTTACAGCTTCTTTATCGCATATGTTTGAACTTAAAAAGATAAATAGTAAAGTTGAATTATTACTGAACTAGACCGACTGTGGTTTGCGGTAAAGTTACTAAGCTAGTCCATTAATGCGGCATATTTTAAAATGTATGATCCTAATATTTGTTTTTATACAACTTGGGCAGTTGTGTTAGAAGGATTGACACGTACAAATTGGAACAGAATTTTCAGTTCTTATTATATTTAGTCTTGAAGATTGTGTGCGATAAATAGAACATGAACTATCCAACTGCTATTATAGAAACAATGATGTCCAAAACACACAAACTATGTACATCACAAAAACATTTATCAAATAATACACTTCAATTTGTGTACAGTGTAATATAGGAAACTATAAGCTTTATTAAATGCCTTTATACAGCAAATAATACAATATAAATATAAAGCAACAGGAAAGATTAACCGTGTGTAATTGTTCAAAATGCTTTCCTGTAGCTATCTAAATAATATTCAATATACATATTTTGTATTCAAATATATTATTCGAAAATATCCTGTACTCAACGTATTGTATGTTGCCTATTTCGGAAAATTAATATTGCTACTTTTATACAGTCCTGCATGTTTATATACAGGATTGGTTAGTTGGTATTTACCGGGTGAGCACTAATTATGATTTGAAATTTTTATATATTAGGAAACATACGCACCTTACTTTCGTTTAAAGCCTATACGAGACAACGTAAAATTTTGCACAATATTTACACTTAAATTTATGTGAAAAAATTTCGCACCGTTGCATATACAAAATTTATATGAAAATTTTGTGCCAAATTTTCATATAAATTATTTAGTACGTATTCCAAAATTAGAAGTAATTATTTGTGAAAAACGGCGTGCATAGCATACACTAATTTCAGGAGGAAGAGGTGGAGTTAACGAATGACGTCAAATTTGAAAATCGAATGAGGTGAAAATTAATGGATGCTACAAATGTGTAGCGTTTACTGTTCTGTGTCGGTCAAGTAAGGATTCTTTCAATTTTATATAATTTAAAGCACGTGTTTGTATTCACGATCATATCAGTTTCCTAACCAAAACACAATAACAAATACAAGATAACCTCAAAGTGAAATATAAAATAAACCCAACTAGCTGTTTGACAAAATACCAGTAATACAAACCGAAATCATATAATAGCAAAATTATCACTAAAATGTTTATTAATACACAAGCGCACGTGGTAAATTTAACATTAATAATTATTCATGTTGCAAACAGGAAATTGCAAAACTTGTGAAATTTTCATGAAAATATAGCAGAAAATTATTTACAAGTTCACACGCAAATTTTTCATTAAATTTAACGCCGTGTCATACAGGCTTAAGTGACAAATATTTTTTTAAATATTGGTAGTTGTTTGTGATTAAATATCATACGAATTAAAATGTCGAACAATAGCAAGAGCGCAGATATGCTTTCAATTTGCGGTAAATACCGTAAAAATATGTGAATGGCTGCGCGGTTGTATCGTGAACGTTATCCCAATAAAAAAGCGCCCGCGGATACAATTTTTAAAGGAAGAAGAATCCCTACGAAGTTACTGGCCCCCTTTCAAAAGGTGCACAAGAAGACACAGTACTTTCGTTTCGCAATAATTCATTAGTTTGCCTTAGAAATATGCTCATTCAGTATTGTAAATATTCAAATCTTATTATAACAACACGTATCCAGTTATTAATTTTAATAGACACACGTTAGTGTACGTTAGAAAGGTGCCTAGAATTCCTAATATATGTAACTTCAAATTATAATGCAAGTAAACTATGAATTGTCAAATGGGTTGTATAAAAACATATATGTAGGCTCATTTTCATATATAAATAACCGTATACAAATATTATAGGTACCGAAAATGATTGTAGAAACTCGTCTTTAATTTGACACGAACTGTCAAATACACATAATAAAGGCTCCAATATTCATAATTAATATAAAATACCAAATTAATTTTATTATCCAAAATTCTAATGATTATTCTGGCTCAAATACATCAAGAGATGAACTACTTTTTCCTAACCTGTATCACCACACACACTCTTACACTGCCTGCATACAACACCAGAAAAAAGAATTGTTTTTTGAGATAATGTGCATCAACCATCACCAACTATAAACATACATGCGTAAATTAATATATAGTATATACAGTGCAATCATTTTATCTTGTAACAAGTAGGTCGGCTACACCTCTTACATGTGCATGAAATGCATAGTTAACTTTTCTGTTTAGCTATAAAAAAATACTTTTTTTTATTAAGAGTCCTTTGGACAGACAAATGTCATCTACTGTTGGATAGTTCATGTTCTATTTATCGCACACAATCTTCAAGACTAAATATAATAAGAACTGAAAATTCTGTTCCAATTTGTACGTGTCAATCCTTCTAACACAACTGCCCAAGTTGTATAAAAACAAATATTAGGATCATACATTTTAAAATATGCCGCATTAATGGACTAGCTTAGTAACTTTACCGCAAACCACAGTCGGTCTAGTTCAGTAATAATTCAACTTTACTATTTATCTTTTTAAGTTCAAACATATGCGATAAAGAAGCTGTAACGTCCTCTAATATGTAAATATAGTGTAAGAACTTCTCTGAGATGGAAAATTTAAAAAAATAGACTAGTAATTGAAATTTGTATTAGAACAATGTAAGCAAAAAACGCTATTAGGCAAAATTTCCCATTTTTTTACCTTTAAAAAGTAGCTGATACGATTTGATGTATCTGAACACTGAACACATTGGAAGATATTTTAATTTATTTCTAAAAGACTGATAGATCGGTCGCGAAACTTGCTGCCTATCTTTAGACAGTTCCAAAAATTCTGAAAAAACTAAATCTCAAGTTACTAAAAAATCCCCTTAAAATTATTAGTGCAAAATATGACGCATTGTCTAATTATGATGTTCTAAAGCTAACATTTGTAGAATAGGCAAAATCTTCTCACCAAAAATTTTGCCGATGACGTGACGAAACGTTCCCATATTGAGAGTGTGGGAAAATGAAAAGCTGTTTTAGTGGAAATCTGAGAGTATTCAAGATTGCGATAACTATTTCTACACAATCCACTGATTGTAAATTCATAATTCACTTCAGAGAAGAAGACAACGAAAACATATGAAAACTAGCGACTTGGAATGTAAATGGCATTACTGGAAAAGAGATGGAATTGAATGAAATAATGGAGAAGGTGAGAGTGGACATTCTTACTCTTACGGAAACCAAGAAAAAGAACAAGGATGCATAGAAATGGAGGGAGAACACGTACTGATGTACTGCGGAGTAAAGAAATCCGAGTGGGTGCAATCCGGAGTAGATTTCTAATTAATAAAAACATAATAATATATACAGTGTGTCTCACTGTAGACTGCACCACCCCAGTATTTTGTTTATATATTATCGATTCAAAAAATTTCTTTTTTCTGATTATACCTCTCACTAAACTGTAATTTAAGGGTATGTTACTTTCCCTTCCCGGTGAAATGCTAGCCTACTACGATTTAAAATAAACAGCAAAATTGAAGAAGTCGTATTAGGGATTTTTTTACAACAAAATTTTGTTAATAAAAGTTGCTCAGAATCGTTCAGATAAGCTAAATCCAAAATTTCATTACAATAAAGTCCAGGATGGATTTTTTAGAATAACAAAATTTTCAATATTTTTTGTTTGTAATGAAATTTTGGATTTAGCTTATTTGAACGATTCTGAACAACTTTTATTAACAAAATTTTGTTGTAAAAAATCCCTAATACGACTTCTCCAATTTTGCTCTTTATTTTAAATCGTAGTAGGCTAGCATTTCACCGTGAAGGGAAAGTAATATACCCTTAAATAACAGTTTAGTGAGAGGTATAATCAGAAAAAAGGAATTTTTTGAATCGATAATATATAAACAAAATACTGGGGTGGTGCAGTCTACAGTGAGACACACTGTATATATAATATCACACTGCCATTCCATAATCCTTCCTCCACTAACCACGTTTCAATCGTGTCTAAAGCCTTCTGGTAATCTATGAATGCAATAAATTAATGAATGCTGAGACACCTGAATACAATAGAGAACGAGAAGATGAAGATCAAGAAGAGAGAATAATAGAACGCAGTCAAATAAAAAGAGCATTAGAAAACGTCAAGATAGGAAAAGCACCGGGTGTAGATATCATAAAACCGGAGATGATCAAGCATATGGGAGAGGAAGGCATATGATACGGTTTTTAACAAGAGGGACATATCCCAGGAAACAAAGATCAGAATATATGAAGCAGTACTGGTACCGACATTGACGTATGTCAGTGAATCGTGGGTACTAACAAAGTACCTATCTCAAAAATAAAATATCGACATGTGAAATGAAAATATTACGGAAGATCACGGATGTTACAAAAATGGACAGAATCGGAAGTGAAACCATAAGAAAAAACCTAAAAGTGGAAAGTGTACTACAAAAAATTGAGATACAACACCTTAGATGGTTCAGGCACCTAATACGAATGAACGATGAAAAAGTAGTGAAAGTGATATGCGAAACATAGACAGGTGAGAAAAGGAAAAGGGGTAAACCGAGGAAAAAGTGGAATATCGAAATAACGGAGATATTAAAGAAAAAAGGACTAAGCTGGACTCAGGCAATATACAAAGCGAAAAATAGGAAAGAATGGAAGAAAATCATTACCTCTACACCCACGGTAGAAGAGGTTGAGGATAAGTAAGTAAGTAATTTACTTCAATTTGTACTTAAATCTGAATAGCTACTACTACATACTTATATTGATTTTTTTTAAATTACAGCCAATTTTGTATATTGAAAACAAATTTAGAATATTGATTTTATCAACACAGAAAATTATGAGTTTTATAATCTGATTAAATTTTTTTTATTGATAAACACCTATTGGTATTTCAACTATTAAAACTAGTCTAAAAGACTAACCATTAATTTTACTCTGATACATCTTAAAACTAAATACTTATCAGCTACAGTCAATCCATTGATGTCCTGCATTTTTTTTAACTACTATATACACTTCACTCATGCAATGCTCTGCCTTTTTACGCAGTACACTACACAAGATCCACTGGTTTGATTCTCTTCAGTCTTCGGACGTAGTGTTGATTGTCCAGCAGCTGTAGAGCTTCTGCATTTACATGGAGGTGGAGCCTGGCTTCGTGCTTGGGATGCCAAGGTCTCGGTGAAGATCAGTGTTGCGAATATACTATGGAGCATTGACTATGTTCCGCAACAGTTTGTTCTGGAATGTCTGGATAGATTTGATATTAATGTCGCTGACGCAGCCCCATAGCTGGATGCCGTAGAGCCACACCGGTTTCAGGGTATGATTGTAGATCAGAATTTTGAATTCCTGCCAAGGAGCCAATAGTGCTGATTGTGTTTTAGGTCAAGTTCAGTTTTTTCTTCTTCACATGCACTTTCCATTTAAGTTTGGTATCAAGCGTCATGCCAAGGTATTTTGCATTTGTCTCGGGCACGGTTTTACCATTAACCTCTAGGGGGAGTGGTTCAGTTAGTTTTTTATTCGTAAAGTTCACATGTGTAGATTTAAGTTGATTGAGCTTGATCTTCCATTGTCAGTCCAATTAACTATTGCTTCACTTGCTCTTTGAAGTTTTGCGGTGGACTCTTCTTGATTTCAGCTGCAAGAAGGGCAGAGTCGATTGCAAATGTTGCTATATCCGTGTCTTCTAAAACTGGTAGATCGCTGGTATATAGTAAATAGAGGATTGGGTCAAGGACATTCCCTTAAGGCACACCCGCTCTTATTTCTTTCAAGTCAGAGTATTCGTCTACCTGCTTGACTCTAAAAAGTCTGCCCGAGATGTATGAAGTCAGTATCTCTACATACTGTTTCGGAAGCATCTCGTTCAATTTGCATATCAAACCTTCATGCTACACTTTATCGAAAGCGTGTGCCACTAAGAAAATTGCTGAACATACTTGTTTTTCTTTGAGTGCACGTTCGATTATATCCGCTATCCGATGGACTTGGTCGATCGTTGAATGTTTTTGCCTAAATCCGAATTGGTAAACAGGAATTAGGTTGTTGTTTTCTATTAGAGGTTTTACTCTCTTGAGTAGCAGCTTTTCGAATAGCTTTGAAACTATTGGAAGTAGGGAAATAGGCCTGTAAGATTTGACATCGTTTGGTGGTTTTCCGAGTTTTAGCAGCATGATTAACTTCAGCTACTTTCCAGCAGCTTGGGACATGCTTCAGTCTAAATGCTGCGTTGAAGAGGTATGTGAGCATAACTATACCTTTTTTAGGCAGTTGTTTCAGAATTTCACCGATGATCAAATCAATACCTGGTGCTTTTTTTGGATTTAAGTTTGTTCTAATCTCCTCGGCAACTTCCTTTGGCGTTACAGGGGTGATGTTTTCTGATTTTTGGTTATCGGTGTCATCTAGCATCTGATCTGATCTGATTAAATGAAGATTTAAATAATATATTATAAATTTTAAATATGTAGTTTAAATGTAAATGGCGATTGTGCGATAGTATTTAAATATTTCAGCTTATAAATTCGCCCACATAAACTGGAAATGGAATTTTTTAGATTGAGATGTAGCTTTGTAGATATAGAATTGGAACTTCTATCATTTGTCACATTTCAAAATAAAGTATCTAAGTATAATTGTTTAGGATTTCCGATAATATTTAATGGAAAAAAAGGTCAACTATAATGTCTTTATAATCAATAGCGATATCGATTTTTGATTACAAATAAATCATGGAAATTACAAATCATCAAATTGGAATAATTCTCAAGTTTTTTCACTAGTTAAGCAAATTTTTAATTATTCTATTGAATCACTGGGTTTCAGGCAGTATTAGGACAAGTTTTATCATTTTGTTCTTAATGGCACTACACCGTATACTTTCTGTGCGATGTAATCTAAGCAGGTGTGGAGATAAAGGCAGGAAGGATCCTATTGTTACGTTTAAGAAGCTTGAGACAGCAACTTGAGATGCGTACAATAATTTAACGGCAATTAATTTACAAGAACAAACAAGAACAGATTGGATTAAGCGACATTGCCTTTAAACGAGGACTTAATTTTGGCTATTATATGTGTGATAAGATGGCCTATAATTTCACTATTGCATAGACATCTTTCGACACTTGTTCAATTTTAGTATTTGGCTTTGTATGTTTCAATAAATAATATAGAAACCAATGTATCATGCACACCTTAAACGAAAACTTTATAGGATTTTAGGTTTTAGAACAAATACCTATAAAATATTACTAAGTTTAATATAGCTTTCTAACTGTACAATCTATCCGGGCGTATGCACAAACTTTCATTCAGATTTTATGTTTTTGTGACTGAGCTGTCGAACAAGAGTTTCGTCGTTTTCTATACAACAGCATTGAAATAATCCGCAAGAATGTTAAAAAACATTAACTAAATTAAGAGAATGTAATGATATTTTGAGAACTGTTAACACAATGATAATTACTAAAATTTTCAAACATGTGGCTTGCTGAATATAAGTTTATCTAAATCGAACGGAATGTTGCGTATTTTTAAAATTGCTTAAAATATATTAGTAAATTAGGTAATAATATTAATAATTATCTTGTAATCATTAGGTACAAGCTACAATTAAAGAAAACTCTAATTTGTAGTACCTGAATAGAGTAAATTGTTGAACTTTCGCCAGTAAAAACTTTACTCCGCATGTATGGCAAACATAAGGAAAATATAGGCCTCAAATTACTTTATTTTGGCAGAATGCTTGGAATTATTTGCATTTAGAATACTTTTTGTTCGAAACGAAATAGTCACATATACGTTTTAACTACTTATCTCTTTGCAGCACGGCTGCTGTAAAGCTAATATGTAAAATATATTTTATTCACAAGACGTGCATAATGAGTTTGCTGGAAAAGCCGCAGAAATTTATTACAATTATGAACAACCCCACTGTTTTCCTCTTAAAAAAATTGTGTGTCCTGTGTAGATTAAAAATGTTGATACAATCCTGCAACTTCCATGTAGCTTTGACTAATGTTTGTAACTTCCTTGCTCCATCTGTTTTGTTGTATGTATACGCAAATTAAAATATATTTATAAATTATATAGAAATATCTTCCTGTGTTCACAATATTTAAAAAAGAATCCTGAACGAATCTGCGTAAACATGCCTAAGGATTCATTGTTAAAAGACAACAGCCTTGAAACTGTTTCATAAGGAAAGTAGTAAAAATTTAAATTAAATTTTAATAAAATATGAATTCAGAACAATAACACTTGTCAACACCTGGAATACGTAATAAATTTATTTTAAATTATGTATGCTTAAACTTGAACAGGTAACGAAATATTTTTATTTGCTTTTGATGATAATATAAATACTACGTTCTATTTGCTGACAGCCGCTTTTTGTTCACGAAAATACCGTTTCTATAGCCGTCGGCTTTATACACAACAAACATTTGCCATTTTCTGATTATAACAAAATCGATACTAATAATTATAATATTAGCTACCTACATATTCTTTTCTTATAAAGTTACAATATGTTTATAATACATACATAATTAGGGCAGTTTTGGGGAATATGGAACTGCATCACCGACTTGCTCGCAGTACTATAAGTATAACTGAATCAATGTAAAAAATTAAGTTTTTTTTTGTGCTACACACCTTCGTTTGTGATATAATTTAGCTCACATTTTAAGGATATATTCGTTTATATGCGTTATACAGCCCAAAGAAGTTGTTTTACAAAATGTTTATCTGTGTGTATGTGAGTGTATGTTTGTGGATATCGTGGAAACGGCTAGTTCGATTTTAAAATCTAGAGGTTTATTATTATTAAAAATTTATTAAGTTCAATAAGCGCAGAAGATCGTTACATACCCATTCAAACACTCCGTTATTTATATTACTCAAATTAAGGAAATTTAAAATGATATACAACATACAAATTAAACACACTTTCCATTAATTTTATTGGGAATAACGAAATAAATATTATCCTGTATAATTTCAAATACAACAGACAACTATGCTTTGAATATCAATATTCCTTAGGGGAATTGAAAGATTTCGAGAATTACTAACAGAATATACTATATACCTACAAGTAATATTTTGTTTGAAGAGTAAAATGCTTGTCGAGCAACTGTCCCGTGAGCAAATAGTTATCAAAGAATAGGGATCTGCGAGCAAACGCCAGCTCAGTGAACGGTGGTGAGCAAACGGACGACATCAAGTAGGCGGACGCCTTCTTCTTCGAGTGCTCTATCTCTTACAAGACGTAGCGACCTTCTCTCCTACGCCTTTGTTGCGCATTTAAAGTTTCACGGACATAGAACGTGAGCTCCGAACCACGGGAAGTGTAATAATAATAATAATAATAATAAAGGTCTTTATTCTTCCAAACATATACATAACGGAAAATATATCGAACACGAACAAAATTAATTGGAAAAATCCCAAGGTGTAGGTTCAAAAACAGTCCTTAGGTTGTTTTTGTTCTGCCACTAAGACCGTGAAATCGCAAAGAAAATTACTAAATAAAACATAATGCCTAAAGTAACTTAATACTAGATTCTGTGGTGATGTGTCCGGGAAGCATAGCACGAAAATAATAATGGTAAACTAAAACAAAGAGCAAGAGTTCACCTATGCTGGGAAAGAAATAATTGCTGTCTATATTTGCGTTTAAACGTTTGAAGCGAGGCGGATTTTAATCCAAGGGGTATTGAGTTATAAACTCTAGATATTAGAAAAGAAAATCCCCTTCGGAACAGAGCAGCCTTATGGATTGATGGTGTTATCAGACCTTTAAAACGTAAATTTAAATTTAATCACTTCTACTCCAGAAAAGATTAACTAGGCAGAATACCTCGCTGGTTGGCCATTGCCTTGCGAGAAAGAACGGCCGTTAAAAATCCAATGCTCCGGTACTGGGAATTGAACCCAAGAGCTTCAGGGTAGAACTCTAACGCGCTAATCTCTAGCCCACGGCCGCCTCGGGCGGACACCACTTCACATTATATGAGAAACACCGAAAGGTGTTAATCCGTTATCTCGTTTGGATATTCATTAAATCCAAACGAGATATCGAACCATTTCTTTTCAATTACCAACTTATCAAAAAGATCTTCTACGCCAGAAGCAGAAACATCAAATACGATACCAGTAAATAATCCCGGTAGTTCAACATCAAAAGAAACTTCATCTAAATTACTACACGAAAGCCTACCTGTTCCTGTAATACCAACACCATTGAATAAAAGATTCACGCATTCAGCAACAATTTTAACATCTCCTGAAAATATACGGGGCAAAAAAACAGCCACTGATAAAAAGCAGACTAAATCCATCCAGAAAGGAAAACATTTAAAATTAAAGCGTAAAGTAGAAATGCAAGACACTGAAGATGCTCTGAGTTTAAAGATCAAAATGAAACAAGAACACAATGGAATACTCGTAGTAAGAAAATTGTTAAGACTAATCCGGAAAATACACAAGAAGCAAGTGAAAATGATAAAGAAAATAATAGCGTTTGTACTGAGTGCATGGAGAATTATTATAAAACGAAGAGCACCGACGATTGGATACAATGTGGGCAGTGCAAAAAATGGTTGCACGAAACGTGTACAATGTACAAAGAGTTGGAGAGGGCGGGAAAGACGCCTAATACGGTAATATTAACATAATGTGTTTTTCGATATGAAAATATAATCTTTTGTTATTTTTACATTTATGTTAAAGTACCTATATAGTTCACTTATACGTAATCGCTGAAAGTTTATGAAAATATATGTTTATTTAAAAACTACGAATTTATTACAAAACATATGGCATCTGTCCCTACTTTACCCTACATAATAATAATTATTATTTATTTTACTATGAGTCGATAAAGTATACAGGGTAGACCAGTTAAGTTATCCTATCTTAATAGTAATTGACAACCAACATAGATGTATCACACCAATTGAGATTATTGATTTTTATATTATAGGAATGGATCATAATTACTTTTTGTCAAGTTGATCTCTTACTGTATTAAGCTATACTGATAATATGTATTTTAGTATTTAACAACATTGGTGCAATCGTACTATAGTAAAAACTAAACAAGTAGATAAGAACTAAAAATAAAGAGCAAAGTTTTATCTAACTCAGTAAATGTTCAAAATTGCTTCCATTGAGTTCCACACTCTTTCTAATGCATTTTAAGAACGATCTTCGGACTGGAGCGAGCGTGTCTGGTGTAACTAATATACACGCCTCGATTATTCTATTTTGTAAATCATGGTCATTTACTATCGAAGTTCGGTACCTATAATATTTTTTTAATTCTACTTCAAAGAAAAATGGATAATAGAGTGATACCGCAACTTCTTGGTGGCCACGGATGGACCACTCCTCTTCCAATCCGAATTCCTCCATATACATTGTATAAGTTATTACTAACAGTTCAACTGCAATAAGCAGACAACAGCATTCATGTTGGCACCAAGGTTTTAGCCATACTGTAACATTAAACATTTACAGAAAATTCCTTTTGAATAAATACATTTACTTCTATATCTTAAAGAAGTTTCAAGGCAACTCAAAATGTTATCAGACGGTGGGGCTCTAGTTGGATAGCGCGTAATACGTAAATTGCAGACTGTGTCCGCATTTCCACGTCTTTAACCAAAACTAAGCAAGAAATCTGTATTCAAGTTATTTGAGACATCTTACTTCAAATTTAAGTAAACCGGCGACTTGACTTAGTATTACCATAAGCAGACAACATTGATTAATTTAAATAAATTAAAGAAAAAACTATTTTTCCAGTATTACAAAGGGAAGGTGTTTTATTACGTATTTATTTATATTATTACATTCGAACTCCCATATAGTGAACCCCATTTAGTGAGTTTTTCTGTATAACGATTTTCTTGCGAAAATTTTGTACTTCGAACTCAATTACATGTAAAAATATCTTATGATGTAAAGCCTGAATATTGTGATGTTTTTTTTTCAAACTTTTCTGATTTTACTAAGATACGCAGCTAAAATTTTAAGCGGATTATGAAACACTATCGCTTATTTGTGTTTTCCAAGAAACTTTTATCTCTTTAGCACAAATTTAAATTTGTAAGCGGATTATAAAATGCTAACAAATTTCATAGGAGTTATACCTTTGTACAGCTAATCAACAAAATTCTTAAGATGCAATAGGATAATCTTTTAATATGCATTTCATGTAACATTGTACATGCATTTGTTAGTTGCTCTCTTACTGTGGAAATAAGAAGTTCTTTAAAGCAGGTTGAGTAACTATTGACGTCAAGTTGAAGGTGTTGCAAACGTCGGTAAGGGTGTCAAACACAAAGATGTAGCCGCAAAATTTGGTATTGCTGCCAACAATGTGCCGATAATTGTAAAAAGCAGCACGAGGAACTTGATTCGGACGGAGAACAAATTAGGTTGTGTGTTATTAAGTTTTATAATTAAAATATGGCTTGAAATGTTGCCGACTATCAAATATATTAGATTAATTTCGTATTTCAACATGAATTCTATTAAATGAAGTTTCTATACAGTGATTTTTTTAGATACTTTTCAACTTCGTCGTATGGGAGTTCGGCTATATATATTTTTAATATAATTCAAATATTTAATTAAACGTATCTTTTAAATGCATGCAGAAAAGTTAAATCCATTATTGTAAATTATTAATACATTGCGTATTCTTAAAATATACAAACTTTATACGTAGGGTACGTATCCATTTACATATTTCAGACTATTATGTTGTTTCTCTAGCACGAATATAATATTTTTCCAACAACTATATGATTAGTTAATCAACTAGAATATTTTTTGTGATTACTTAAATTCCGTTCGTATGTAACACAAGACTTAATAAAATTATGGAAGCTACACTACACACGTAGTTGATAGACGTTGCTATTGTTGTAGATACGTAATACACTCATGTTTTCATATTTCAAGCAAGATGAAGAGTTGGCGTTGAGGTACAGCTTTTACAAAACCTTAAAAGGAAAACACTGCATACTGTAATTCTGAAACGACCAATGCAAAGATAAATGGTTCTAAACCCTCAAACAGCGTTAGGCAATACAAGCAGGTTAACAGTATTCAAGCCTAATCTGCATACCGCTTATTCAGAAGCACGTAGCGAGGCGTCATCCATTTAAACAATAGTCTTCAAAAGAACGCGCTCATTCTTCTCACGGGAGCCATTAATATTCATACGACATTTCCCACCTTTCTACTTAATTCCCACCTTCTTGTGTAATTTGAGGCACCAATTAGACTCCCAGTATGTCAAGGTGTCACTGAATCCACCAATCCAAAGAAAGGTACCCAAGTGTGACTTGATTTAAGATACGAGCAGCTGACTTCCGTTACACAGCGACGGTAGTCGTACATTATAATACCACGAACAAAACTAATGCATAAATATAATATATGTAACCCAGAAATATCCCTAAGGCATAAAATTGCACAGCAAGCTGAATTTTAAACAAATATCCCACTGATAGGTCATATATAACAACAGCTAGATTGTAAAGGAATATACTACCACTAGAACGAATATAACGAAAAATTGTTTGTACTGCTTTAATTCAAATGGGTGCTAAACGGAAGTTGCGTCCTAGCGGCAATAATTATTTATGAATAAGCTTAGTATGATGAGTCAACTAATTACTCCATCAAAAACTACTTACACGTGCTTTCTTTGTTTAGGATTTAAGGTACATGAAATTACCGAGAATACCGATGTCTATTTTAAACCACTATCTTCCTGTGTACACATGAAATAGACACATTTATTTTGAAGCTTTGAGTCATTGTTATAAGATACGAATTATGTTCTAATTTTGTCGTTTTCACAATTTCGCGTTGTTTGTATTTCAAAACAGTTCAAGAAATGATTTCTAATGTTAATCATGACGTTTTTTTAATGTACCTATAAGTATATCTCCTATAAATAAGACTATTCCATAAACTCAGCTTTTTCTTGAATACATTTTTCTTTTACCTTCTACTTTGCGAAGTACTCATAGATGATTTTTTACACAGTTTTGACTTTAAAATTCCCTAATAACTTGATTTGTATCTCACATAGCGCAAATCTTTTTAACAAGTTCTGTTTTCTGTACATTAGTTATCAGTTAGTTCTGAGTATTTATGTTCAATCATCTGAGTTCACTGCGTGGAGACCATGGACGGAAAGGAGAAGTGTTGGTAGGTCGAGCACAAGACAGGAAGACGATATTAAAAAATGGTTGGCAAGACGTGGTCAGAATTACCTCAAATAAAGAACTATGCAAGGAAAAAGGTTTATGTCCACTAGTGGATAAGCGAAAGAAGCTGAACAAAAGAGATAAACAGAGCACGGGAGATTAAACTAAGAATTCCTTGATGGCTTTTTTTCTGTTAAATTATTCCGACATATCGTATAAGCAGAAAAATATAACCATAATTGAGTCACTTGTGTTTTCTACTAATTCACATACACAATTTATAGTGGTTCGATAACCTGAACAACCAATCTATTAGAAGCCGGTTATTGTAAATCGAGTACAAGAATTATGGTTCTGAAGTGACAGTATACAAGGAGTTTTATCTAAATAGCCGAAATTTGAACTCATTTAAATTGTTTTGCTGACTTGGATGTATTTTGGTTTGCGGTATGTTTTAGTTTCCGTAACTAATCTTGGGGATTACATTAACTTAACATAAAAATAATTCTTATGTCTTCTATAAACGATTACGTTGAAGAAGTTGCCAAGCATGTCAAGGGAAAAATCACAATGTGTGGTTGTGACTGTCTGTGGTCATCAAAAAAAAGGGAAATGATTTATCTTATAGCGACTCTAGAAAAAATTTAGATGTTTTATATAGCCTAGACCTAGAGATTCTGGAACTATGATACGCGGAAGTCTTCCCGTTGGTGGGCGAGCTACATCAAGGATCCCCACTTGCGCCGCTTGCTATAATACCACCAAACACCTAAAGATCGCAAAAAATATGTGAAATTTTAAAATGTAAATCGCGAAATCTAATGAACAAATAAAATTCACAGACATGATAATACAACTAACAGATCCACTTACCAAAATATTGTAATTATTATGTTTAATGTAGAGTTGCCACGAAAGTTAGGCAACTATTTGGCATTATGCCTATTCGGCAACGTTTTCCTATTTGACCGAACACCTAATATTAATCTACGCGGCTGAATAACGAATACTTTTAAGTGTAAAACTGGAAAGGAGTTTATTGAAAACAAACACCTTTTACGTCGCCCTATCAAAACTACACTTCATCTTAATTTCAACTGGTATTTTAAGTGGTACGTGACTGCTCGTGTAGATATTTGAGTGGTACACAACATATAAAATTTGAGAACCCCTGGTATAGGCAGATTTAGGACGACCTCTCAGCGCCAAGGTATTAGGCAGATTACAGCTCTGTCTACGTAAAAATAAAATATGTTTTAAAACATTTAAAAAAGCGAAACATCAGTAATGCAACGCTATCACAGAAAATCATATTAATTAAAAACAAATAAGCAAACTTGGACAACAACCATCTGTCAACTAAATATTAAGACCTTTTTTTTTATTCTCATTCATCGTACTACTGCTCCCCGCCCCCCCGAGAACCGCTTTCGCATTACTTCAGGGTCCCTTACACACTAACCATTCATGTAGCATGCACCCTAAACTTAACTAAGCGAAATGCGGCTGAGATTCGAACGCCCCAGCGGATCGACTACATTTCGCGTGACCTCGAGTGGCAACGCGTTTCCGCACTATTCCATCGAGACCCCTAGATATTAAGACGTAATAAATTTCACCTCTACCATGTCCTGTATTGTTCTTTTTCTTCTTGTTCTGTATGTAGGCCAATGGTCTGTTAATTGCCTACACTGGAGTAGGTACCTACTGTGAGCCATCTTTGCACGTATGCCGGGCTAGCCTAACCCGTCAAACAGAAAAGAAAAGTTTCACTATATGGATTTAGATTGTCAAAAATGTTCGAATGACGACCGCTCCGACGGCTTTACGTGCCATCCGAAACATGACCGGTTGCTTATGGTACTATACAGGGTAGTCTTGAAATAGTTGGTCAAACTTTGGGAGCGTGTTCTTCACACTAAAATAAGAAAAACAGTTCATATAAACCTTAGTCCGAAAATGCTTCGTTACGGAGTTACAGCATTCTTAAGTGAGATTTGGCCGATCACTTTTCTGCATATAATTCTAGTAATAGTTGAACCAGTATTTAAATGTTATGTGCATACCTTACTCATCAAAGTTGAAAATTAGAACCTAGTTTCGGTTTAATAAGTGCACCAAGGGTGCCTAAGTGGGTGGATTAGGCATTGTTTTCTACAATATACGTGTGTGCAACATGTGTGTTATAGATACAATTTCGTCTACGAAACTATATACTACTTACTACATTGTTTGGTGTACCTTAATTAATTCAGTAATGTTTAACAGTAGTTTTCTTTAATTTAAATCTTCCAAAAAAATTGAAATCGTTCCAGAAATGAAAATGAAGATGACGGTAAGTTTGCGGTCTGGATTTACACTTTTGTACTATTACATACGCTCGAAATAGTTCGTAGCACTTCGTTCCCACTCATAGCGGCCTTATCCTGCCGAAATAGTACTATCGGCTGCTTCTACTAACCGATATATATATATATATATATATGTTTTGGACCGTTTCCAGTTGTCAATAATTGCTTGGAAATTAATTCTGCTTTGAAAGAACTGAGGAATAAACAAAAAATACATAAATAACCGAGTTTTTAATTGTTGCAGATTATGTAGTTTACAAATTTACTATGCAGAAAAGCAGGTAAAATTTCATAAATATACAAATTATGCAATGAAATCCCACACTGCCAAAATATATGTACATGCATAAAAATTCTGAAATATGCATTTATAGGATTTTTCTAATTCCCATATACCGTTCACGTATCGAAGAAATATATAGAAATCAATGCGTAGGAATTCTAGCTGGGGTTATAAGTTTCCATTTTCTCATGTACCTATATTAAATGCGAACCGTTTCAGCCGCTCACTGACCTGAAGTTTGCTTACTTAGACTACTGAATGGTGGCATCTAATTTGGGATACACGACCTATAAACACACCAAACAATATCAAGTATAAATAAATACTGATGGTCTCTTGAATTATTAAAGGTCAGTCACTGTATAACTATTGACATTAGAAGTGATTGTAATAAGTCATTCACGAAAATTATTTTACATAGGTATATGTCTGAACAGTATATTTTTCTTATTCAAGAGTGGACATGTACATAAGTTTCATACGATATACATATATTAGAAAAATTTTGTGATTATTGCCACCATTAGTAATTACCTCTTAAAATGCCCTGCTAGCCCCCTAAAATACAAAATTTCATTATAAAAATTGTTTCACATAAAATTAATATCTTCAAAACATGTTCATACAGTTAACATTACTAATTTTCTAATTTACTATGACCACCATTTCGTAAACTTGTTGCATGCTGTAATACCAGATCTCCACTATTAATTACAAAATAATCTCGATAGATATACAGTATATAAGTATTATTCGGTAATATAAATATTTTTCTTTTTCTGCCGAAAATCACAAGATTATTTTTATTTCTCAATTCTTGGATATGGAGTGTCTTAGTGATGTTCCTTTCCAGTTGCTTCTGCTATCTTTGAATAATTTCATCACCAGAACACAAAAGTAGAAAATTCGAACTTTCCAACTTTCACCGTCGGTATTCGTTTTTTTATCGCCATTTACTACTACAGCAGTTGCCGTTCTTGTAAGTATTAAAAAGTAGATAACTGAAATATGAATATACAGGATGAATATAAACATGTGCGAAAACTTTTAGAGAATAAACCTCTAAATCACCTTGTAATTTTTTTAATTCGGCGTAGTTATGAATATGTAGCGCTTCAAAGTTTTTTTTACATCAATTCACTAAAATGTGAATAATGTTTTTGTTTCTCATCCAATTGTGATAATCTCATTGTTTTGGAAAGCTAACAGCCCAAGCTTAATTTTCCGTTAAGAAAAATTTACAGTTGTATGTGCAAGGAATGTGAATCAGAAGTGAAAATTTTGATGTAAGTTTGTAAATTAGGTGTTTGTATTTAAATTGTCATTTCCATTTGAAACTCTGTTAAATAACTTTTTAACTTAATAATAAACTTCAAAAAAAAATGTAAGAACTTTTTTTTTAACAATATAGTAGTTCAAACGCTGTAAAAACCACGCAGGTTTTCAAGATATACCTCCAACTTCAAATTTTTCACTTCTGGGTCAGATTTCATCCACTTTTACATTCAATTGTGTATTTTATTGGACTGGAAATTAAGCTTGGACAATTAGCTTTCCAAAACAATGAAGTTTATAAAAATCGAAAAAAAAATAAAAGTCATTAGCGATTTGATAAAAAAAAACCTCGAAGCCCTATAATTGAGTAACGACGCCGAATTAAAAATATTCTTGCAGATATGTGTGTGGGGGGGGGGGTTGTCACATATTTATAATCACCCAGTATACAGAACTGAAGAACTACTTTGTAGTAGAAATTAACCATCTACTGAAATCACTTTTGAGTAACTTTTAATATAATTGTATAATATTCAGATATTTACAGGTGTGATTGCATATTCCACTGATTCTTCCATCTAAAGATAAGTATGTTCATTAAAAAAAAAACTCGCAGCTGGCCATGGTAAATTTACATATAGTGTCTTCTTACAGCATGCACTTTATAGGAAGCGAATTAGCGAAATTTACTAATTTTTAAATCAGTACGTAAAACACGATTTAATTGGTAATAAAACAAATTTCCGCCTGTATACACTGGTATACACATGTTAGTTGATTTTCTGAACCATTTGAACTTTATAATTAAATAATAATTAGATCTTCCCGTTTCATTTCCGAAACAGGTCGATTCCGAATCGCTTACCGTTAACATGTATTCCTATGTATACATCAAAGTGTATCACATATCCCACATAACCTCGAAATGTTATTGTTGTTGTTGTCATTTATAAGTGACATTATGACTGTCAATTGTAACATATGGGCTAAGCCATACCTTGATAAAAATTACAAAGCCTGCTAGAGTTTTTTTTAATGAACATACTATATTGTACACGTTAGTATAATTATTTTGCTGTTTATTATTATTATTATTTACACATATTATTTGTTTGAAGATATAGATTGTGACGACACAGCAGTATAAGAAACTGAATAGCAATTTTTGAGTGTTTTAATAATTAATAGCCTCTCTCCCACGAGGATTGAGCATTATGGGAGAGTAGATCAATAACCCCCCTTATGGGGAAGGCCCTTGCCCAACAATGGGATGTCACGGGCTAACAAAAAAAAAAATATATATATATATATATATATATTACAAATTACTACGCAATTTAAACTTAATATCCTAAAAGCACCGTCTGAATGCTGTGCTACCTTGCAGTTTAAATCTCGTAGACGTGGGTTTGTTAAAATATATTTATTACTACAATGTAGGCAACCAACATAACAGATCTGATGGCATCTGATTCTGGGCCTCGGTAAGTTGTACCACAACTAATAATGTTGTTGATGGTTGGTTACAGCCTTTAGTTTTAGCACTGGATACTTGTGGAATGCAATTTCATCATTTATTGATGAATTCAGATGAACCGATACAATGGTTTTACTAAAGAGTTCTTGCAATATTTAAAAAGCATTTACACGCTCATCTAAAATAAACTACCACATAATAAAACAAATTAATTAAAGTAATAATTGATAATATGTGGTTTCAACAAGTAGTAATTCTCTACAGTTAGAAATTTGAGTGTCCCAAATAAACAATCCGTCCTGAATAACTTTGCAAATAATAAAACTTGAAGAAATCGGCAAGTTAACAATAGTTTGAAGGGGGATGTCTTTTACCATGTCATTCAACTAACCCACTCCATCCCCTTTATTCCACCAGCACCAACCCCACAATGACAAGGGATGTCGTATAATAATTTATCTGAAGGTATTTCTGTTCTCTGTACAATCTGACATTTTTTTTGCAATTCTGTTCATTTTGAGAAATGGAATTTTGAAGCTTCTAATACGCATGGGTAATGTTAAATAACAAATTTCAAGAAAATGTTCAGCATATCTTTTTAAATGTTCAAAGTGGCCACCACTAACTTCCACACAATAGTACCATCGATTTTCAAAGCAAAAAAACGACGCTCCCGATTAATCTGGCGTTTAATTTTTCCCGAGAAATGGTTGAGTAATATAGATCTTAGTTTTTATGTTGCTCCATAAAAAGAAATCTAGTGGAGTGAGATCAGGTGACCTGGCTATGACACTTTTTTATGTGTTTTAATAATAGTGCGATTTTGTTTCCTGTCTTCATTATAGCAGCTTGGAAAAAACTTTAAATACAAACGTTGTTTGTTTGATTACTGGACATAACTTATAATTATTACTGACTATGCAGGGTGTTTAGTTTTAGTGGTACAATGGACAACGTCTTTATTTTAAATAGAACATTCTGTATATATTACATTTTCGGATTTCTTATTTTTGATCTTTACAACGATATGGGGTTTTAGGTATCTATCGGTAATGGTTTCGATAATAATTAACTTTCTCTCAAATTTTGAAAACGTGATAGTCTTTATTAGTTAGTATCTAAAAAACCACTTACAGTTTTTCAAAATAATTTTGCTGTTATACGAACGCTTTTTCAGATAGGTGTCGTACTGTTTAGAATTTAAATACCTTTTACAGGATGTTCCTAATTTACAACCACATTTAATAAAATTCAACTTCTAATGTCTCTTTTTTTTTAATGGAAAATAAATATATTTTTACATTTTTGAGCTTGCCGTTGAACGGTCTTTAAACATATGTACCGTTTTATATGACTTGCGTTTTTCTATTTCAAAGTATTTAGAAATTATTAAAAAGCTAAGAGAAAAAACAGGAAAGTTGGTAATAAGATGGAATTTCATTGTGTTTTAAAAAATATATTAATGCATTTTGTTTATAAAAGTGTTAATATATAATATATAAATGAAAGTTATTTACTCTCAGTCTATACTACAAATATTTGTATGTTTTACGCAAATTTTAGAACAAAAACGTAATTAAATAAAAAAGCAACAAATCGCCAGACTTTCGTTAAAGCAATATTGCTAACTACATACGTTGTAAGGCTTTTTATGGCTTTCGTTTTTAGTTTTAAAATAGCAATTATTTGCAAATAACCCAATACAAGATCTATTAACATAAAAATATTTTTTTATTAAAATGTTACATTACCAATAATAATAAACAGTAGCGTTTCTAAACATTGATGACAACCGTTTGAAATAAACAGTGAGGTAAGACCCGGTATAACTTCTCGGCACTATTGATTAATGTATGTATACTTAGTATTATGAGTAGAGATCCATTAAGAATGTCGCCCATTTTCTTGAACACACAATTTAATCGATGCATCCAGGAATCTTCATACTTCTAAACATTCCATTCTCCAACATTCCAGGTGTTATGTATCTAAAAGCATGTTGAATTCGCTTTCGCATAGCTTCTGTCGCCGTAGGATGAATTCTATAAACTGTACCTTCTAGAAATCCCCACAAAAAGAAATCTAATTTGATCAGGGTTGGGGACCTTGCCGGCCAAGCCACTGGTCTTTTCTCCCAATCAATTTATCAGGAAATTCAGCGTTCCTAATCTCCAAATTATAGTGTGAAGGAGTCCCGTCATGCTGTAGCCGCAAATTTTGTATAATGTGTAATAGAATATTTACTAATAAATTCCAAAAACTGTGTTTTAGCAATTGTAATTAGCAATTATCCACTCCGCGACATAACCCACGCAGACATTATAATTGGGGTACCCAATACCCAAACTAAATGTTTGGAGTGGCAGGCTGGGCGATAATATTATTGGCCCTTTTTTATCGATGGGAATCTGAATGGCCAAAAATATCTCAACCTTCTTCAGAACCAAGTAATTCCAGCTTTGCGTCAAATACCAGGAGTCCAATTTGACAAAATTTGGTTTTAACAGGATGGCTGTCCTGCCCATAATAGATTGGCAGTACGTAAATATTTAAACAATATTTTTCCCAATCGTGTAATTGCAATACATGGTACAGTCTTGCGGGCACCACGATCTCCAGACTTATCTCTTCGAGATTTCTTTCTGTGAGGTTATATTAAATCTTATTAAATTTATAGTTTCATAGAAGACAGGGCAAGAAAGTTGAAACAACTGCAAATCAAAATACAAGAAGCGTTTGCTACAGTTACTCCTGAAATGCTTCCTAAGAAATGCTTCCTAATATGAGAACTGGATTTTACAATCGTTTGGGCTACTGTTTGGCAGAAAGAGGAAATTTCTTTGAATCTTTATTATAAAGGATTATGTTGAAATTGTATTCGTTTGGGTGTTACTAATTACTTGTTTTTGTGCAACTTTATTATTTATCCATTTAATGCACTCCCTGTTTTAAGACTTTGGCGGAGCATGATTTTTTAATACTTTAATTTTCTTGGTACTCCTTTGGTTTATTTTTAGTTAGTTAGACTGTTTGTAAAATTATAACACATTTATTACAGTGTTATTGATTATGAGTACCTAAGTTAAATATACAGGGTGTTTATTAAACATCCGGCAAAAATTCAAGGGGTTATTCCCTGGACTATTCTAAGAATATTTTGTCCTTTGATGATTTTTGAAAAGCTGCTTTGTTTCGAAGATACAAGGCGCAAACAATTTTCGACAATAACAACATTTTATTACCAAAAATTACATGTAAAGTTTCTTAATCTACAAGAACTGTTGAAAATGACTACCTCCAACTACGATGCACGAATGCAGTCTTCTCCTCATTGACTGCCGAACTCTCTCAAAATCACCAGGGTCGTTTCTTATTAAGTTACACCCAACAATTATCCGATTTCTTAAATCTTCCACATTTTCCACTGGAGTAGAATAAACTAATGACTTTAGATGGCCCCATAGGAAATAATCCAGGAGGTTTAAGTCCAGGGATCGAGCAGGCCATAAGTGAGGTCCACCTCGGCCAATCCAGCGATCTCCGTATATTACTGCATTTTTTGTGGCCAATGGTACATCCTCCAGAAACTCAGGTAGAGTCTGTTCCAAAAAGTTGCGATACACCTCGCCGGTAAGTCTTCCTGGTAGAAACACCGGTCCAATTAGCCTGTCACCCACAATTCCAACCCAAACGTTCAACGAGAACTGATGTTGAAAACGATCTTCAAGTACCTCATGTGGATTTTCTTCAGCCCACACATGGTTATTGTGAAAAATCCTTATTGCATTTCTTGAGAAATTCGCTGCATCGGTAAAAAGATTCAGCGTCAGTAGTTAAGGGATTTGAACCAATGTGTGCAAAAGCCATTGACAGAATGCAATACGTAGAGGAAAATCAACAGGAAGAAGTGTCTGAACGCGTTGTATGTGGTACAACAAATAGTCCCTAAAAATTTTCCAAACAGTCCCATTACTTACATTCAAAGTATTTGCAATTTTTCGAGTAGAAGTACCTGGATCTTCCTCTATCATGTCCAGCACATTCTCTTTTACTTCTACCGTTCTTACTGTCATTGGCCTTCCTGGTCCTTAATGTGCCTGTTTCATGAAGACGTTGATGAGTACTTTGGAAGGTTTTTCTATCAGGAATATTACGGTCAGGATATCGTTCAATGTACAACCGCCTAGCTTGTAATGAATTTTCATTAGTAATTCCATACATGAAATGCATGTCAATCATCTCGGCCTTCGTATAGCGATTCATGATAGATGACTTTACTAACAAAAGTTTAAGTATTAAAGACAGAAAATACACATACAAAATGATCAACCACGAGACGTATTCAAATGAAATCCACGTTTAAACTAATTTTCTTTTCAATGTCTGCACTTGCCAGCTGTTAGTGGATAAAACAGCCGTTCTTAGTAATCGGAATGTTGTTAAAAGATATCAACGCATTTTGTTTTAATTTTTATACTCGGTAAGCTCAGTGTAGTACGCCATACTTTTATTTCGGCTACAATAATAATATGAAAAATATCAAAATTGGTTTTGTCGAAACTTTTTCTCGCCCTGTATTTCGAAACAATGCGGCTTTTCAAAAATCATCAAAGGACAAAATATTTTTAGAATAGTCCAGAGAATAACCCCTTGAATTTTTGCCGGATGTTTAATAAACACCCTGTATAATATTGGTGCCTTTATTTTCCTATTCATTAATTGACTTGACAGTAGCGTTGTTGTTGGTATTGTTTCTTTATACAGGGCGAAATCTTGGTCATGCGGATCTACCTGGCATCTCTTAGCACTCAGAACATGCGGCTCATTCTACCCTCATACTAAGACAGTAACTGTATACTTTTTAAGAAACAAGGTGCATAGATAAAGGCATGACTGTCATGCATTTCCATATCTTCCTAGTAGCCTCCACCGATCTGTATAACATTTTATAACATTTTTTCCACAACTAGTAGTAGAAGATGCCATTATTTATGTCGTTTTCGGGTTAAGAAGATGAATTTCTCTCCTAGTAGGAGATCATTTTTCATTAGCTCCTACTAGGAGATAAAAAAAACAATTGACGATAGTTACATTCCTTGATACATTTTTACGTTGATGACACCTACAAAATTTGTTGGTTAATTTAGTACATTTTGGCAATCACAAAGAAAAGTAATCGGTTTTTAGTAGGAAAGAACGTTAGAAAAGCGTTAAATTTCGCGCCACGACCGGATAATAATAGTAATTTGTCGTACTGGATTTTCCCAGCTTCTTTTCTAATTTCG
The DNA here is from genome assembly GCA_014611495.1 of Limonius californicus. Taxonomy (NCBI): domain Eukaryota; kingdom Metazoa; phylum Arthropoda; class Insecta; order Coleoptera; family Elateridae; genus Limonius; species Limonius californicus. Next base: position 25,727 of record JABXWE010006738.1, read on the forward strand.
GGAGGAGTACAATCACCATCATCTTCCATTTTGACAAATCGTACAAATAATAAAATTAAAAGTAAAGTCAATGTCAAATTTCAGTTGTTTTCTGTGAAAAACTACCTTGATACTTATTGGATCGCTTTTAATTCCAAAGAAATGCAGAAATTATTGTTGGAAAATTCGTTAAATGTTCTAGTAGTGGAATAAATAATATATAAACCACGGTACAGAAGCTTTTTCTTAGCCTCACAACTTATTCCCCTCGATGCTGCGCATCTCGGGATCATAATAATGTTCGGCTAAGAAAAATTGCTTCTGTACCTTGGTGTATAATTACTATTATTTACGCAAACGAAATTTCAAAATGACATTTCTCAAAAACAAACTGACAGAATTGCGATGAAATTCAGATTGTACAAAGAGTAGTAAACCTTTCAAATGGACTTTCACTCGATACCCTGTATTGTTTAAAATATAGGTTTTGGTGGTAGTAGGGACTAGAGACATGAAATAATGCAGATAACTTGCATGGTAAAAGATGTCCCACTTCAAACTATTGTTGACTTGTGTTGTCGATTTTTTTTTAATTTGATTACTTACTAAGTTATTCAGAGCGGAATGTTTTAGAAGGTACAGTTCGTATATGAATGTGTATGCTGCCCAGTCATTAAAATATTACTTTTCAAAAGAGTGACTAAAACAGTTATAACTACAAGCAATATAATCAGGTAGTTATCTATATTTTAAGATGTTCTATTATCTTTACAAGTGTTTGTCTTTTTGAATATATACACAGGGTGTCCCTAAATTGCCTTAAAAGCTTAACTAAAAGGTAAACTTTTTCCTTTAAGAAGTCTTCAGACAAAACTGCAAGAAAAAATATGCTCCGCAGCTTAGTTTTCTTGTACGATGATGTTAATGTTCATACCTTTAGTGCAGAATTTCAGCCAAATGGTTATAAGAAATGAAGTAAAACATGTATTTGCTTAATGAGGAAACTTAAATTAATCCAAACCCGCTAATTAACATTGAATTAGCAATTTAGTTCTTTGTTTGGAAGTACTGTTAAAAATCGTACTTTACTGTGATAAAAATATCGAATATCTGTTGTTTACGTTTTGACACGTGTGTCAAGTAAATCAATTTTGAATTGACATTACGAATTCTGCATTAAATTCGCCTTTAATTCGTGTTATTGAGTTCATTTGTGTCTTGACCATCATTATGGCGTATGCTATAAACGAGTACGTGGTATGATTTTGATTCTTGCGGAATGTGAGCGATACTGCAATGAGGCTGCTAGGATTTACGCTCAGCGTTTTCTTAACAGAAGACATCCAAGCCACGTAGTAATTCGAGCTGCAAATCACAGTGTTGCCAAATTTCAGATTCTTTAACTGGCTCGTATAAGAAAACTAAGCGCGATAGGAAGTTTGCTGTTTACAATTTTGGGGTCTATATCGATTGTAGGAAACGTTTACCTGAAGCTTTTAAGGCAATTTAGAGACACCCTGTATGTATATATATATATATATATATACATAAATTTATAAAAAAAAAACAAAAAAAAAATAAAATGTTAAACACACCAGCATAGTTATTAATATAAATTTGCAATAATTAATATCTACACTTGTGTCAAACATTAATTAACTTTCCCATCCACTGAAATCGTTTCGCTGTAAGACATATTTGAAACGTTATAGTATGGACGTTCTTCTGCCGTTATACATATAATTCAAACACAAAAATCAATTTTAGAATAACAATATTAAGTAGATGTAAATCACCTGTATT
>JABXWE010006739.1:0-13946 GCA_014611495.1 Limonius californicus
AACCATGTTAAAATCTTAAACTTAATAATACATTTAAATCTTTTTCTAAAAGATAACAATTTATTTTTCTGAAACTGCAAACAAATAATGTACTGGTATTCAAATGTTTTACTTATTATTTCCACGGCTGTTTGTTGCCATTTTAGATACACATTGTATATATTAATATTATATTGTTATTAAATATTGTTCAAAAGAACAACAATTAATATTATAAATGTTTGTGGTTATATATGTATAATAATGATTACTGCCATTTGATTTTGTTAGTATTATATGACTCAAACTTACAAATTAATAAAAGTATAACTTCAATTCACTATAAAAGCAATGATCAGTTAGTTACTTGTCATTTAGTAATTCAGTATACATAAGTGGTCAGTTTGTCTATCTGCAAATATTTAAAACAATTCTGTACATACTAACATTGAACTTAACATAGATATAGCCTGCTTCTCTGCTTTAATTACTAACTTTGCTTTCGGTAGCAATTCTTCATAGATCATAATAACCGACGAACATCTTATATGGATCCGCGCCTCCCAACTGAACCAGCAGTTTATTCGAATAGAAGGTTTGGAGAAGATAACCAGGGAGTAAGTAATACTAATCCTCTTGCTAAAACTAACTAACATAGTGTTGCTTTATTCAGTTAAGGTATTTGTTGGATGTGAAGAACTTGGACTTAAAATTGCTTTTCTTTTCCAGGCACCAGTGCCTCCACCCAGACCAAGCACAACAACTACATTTGTTCCTACTAACACAGGTTTGGAAATACCTGTGGCATACAATGATAAAGTGGTTGCCTTCCTGCGTCAGCCCAATATTTTCGACATTTTACGTGAGAGACATCCACCTGTTGGTACATCTTCCTCTCTGAGAGATAAGATCAACGCTGTTCGAGTTGATGGTACGGCTGCTCTCAGTAGGCTTAGTGATGATATTCATCTTACTATTCTCCTTAGGTAAGTGTTTTTAAAATTGATTTTGGTGATTAGATATGCAAGGGGTTCAGTGACACATTAAATTTACAGAAACAACTTATGTGCTTTGCTGTTATATTATCTATGCCTTTTAAAAGCTGTATCAACAAAATTAATGTAGTATTTGCTCAGAAAATAGGTTTGATATTTACTTTTGACAAGTGAGCTTTATTTGTTATCCGTTTTGTGTAATTTTATTATTATTGTTTTTAAAGAGAAATATTAAAAGTTAAATTTCTTTGGGGAAATTTTTATGGTGATATTAATTAAAATTGGTATTCACTTAAACTGCAAGAAGGTACGCTTAAACATTTCTTCTAGCGCAATAGTTAATTACTAGCCAGAAAATACAACTGCATACAAGAATATTAAACCGAGAGCAGATGAAAGTTTGAGAACACAAGTTAATTGTAGGTTATGTTTTATTTATAAATAACAGTATACACAGTATCGGCAGCAGAGCAACTGCAATAATAACCTGAATATTAGAAAAGGAAGAATATCATGTCACACTAATGCCCTAATTTTTATAACTGCAAACTATGATAATTTTTGATGATTTCTCTAGTGTTTTAAACTACAAGCAATAAGAAAACTTTATAGAGGCAAACATTACTGATAAAAGATCACAATATCAGTATTGTTTGCCTCTACCCACTTGACAACATTTTCCAATATGTTTTATTACATTAATTTTCAACAAAATATGGGTTGAATGGCACATATCTGTATTAGATAAAATAGGATTTCCTGTTTACTGTCTATTGAATACTAAAACGTTTACCTATACGTATATGTTAAATGAAGTGTTAGGTTATAGACTTTGGCAATAACCAATAACAGCCTTAGATAATTGTATAAGTAACATCTTGCAGGACACTTTATTTATTTAAAATGTGGAATAAGTTTATTTTACTCGGGAAGGACTAGATATTTTACATTTGATTAAAACAAATTAATAATTGCAATCTGTGTTGTTTATTTAACAATGTTTTTTATTACGCTGGCAAACTATTTTCTCATAATTGAAGATAGGAAAACAAGATATTAAAACTACATTAAATCTTATATTTCCTGCAGAAGAAAACATCATATTTAAGTTTTCAGCAGTTACCTATATGGTGTCTGTATACCAAATTTTTGTAATTTTAATTAAATAATAGTGTGCAATATGTTTATATTTTTTCTATTGTGTTGATGTCAGTGTGCCAGATATTTGTGATTTTAATCTATTAATATTCTGAGTGCCACATGTATAAAGTTTCTTTTCTTTAATTATTTTAAAGCATACTTTGGTACACAATGTGCAATGTTAGTGCATAATAAATAGCTCTTCTATAGCAAACAGGAGTTTGTTGGATTTCAATCCTGGCTTCTGTGTTAACCTTAGAAGCAGAAATATATTGTTAAAAAATGTTGTGCATGCATATAAAGAGCGTTTTTAATAGAATAGCCTATAGTATAGGCCAGTGGTGCTTACTAATGTTTCCACGCGTTCTACTTATAAAATGCAAACTTAACCGCTCTACCCTAACCCTAATTTTAGGTTTGAAGAGTAATCTAACCTAATTTTTAAAGGAAGGAGAATTTGGGCCCACAAAAAACATTTATCAATGTTTTTATTAGTAAAAAAGAAACGTGGTACACAACGAATAATTATTTGTAATTTAATTTAAAACATACAAGAGCTCATTTTAAATCTTTTGCGGCATTGGATGGTCTGCATTGCATTCCATCTAGAATTTTTTTGTAGTTTGGGGTATACGTACTTAGGCAGCTTCTTAAACATGAATCCAAGTGTTCCTTGGTTAAAGTGTTGCGATAATTAGATTTGACTATTTTCATTTACAAAAATGCTGATTCACATAAATAAGTTGACTCAAAACATGAGAGTAAATTTGCAGCACATTTATGCAAGCTAGAATACTTTTCTGCTGATACATATTGCCAAAATTTTCCTCGGAACCTTTTCCTAGGAATTTTCCGGATTTTATCGTTTTGTAATTTAATTATTTCTGTGTCCAGTATTTCAACATCCATTAGAAATGGCAATGCAAGTTTTTCTGCACATTTTTCTATCTGTGTGTCTGCAGTAAATGGGAAACTCACAAATAAAATGATATCTTCCATTTTTTTTAATCGTGGAAACGTCTGCCAAACTGTGTATCAATATTTTTAATTTCATCTATATATCTGTTTGAATCGTAATATGTAGAATTGGAACTTTTTAATTGTGCCTTCATATTTGGAAAGTGATCCAAGTCGTTATTTTCAAGTTTAGATACGAAAAACACGAGCTTCTGTTTGAAAGCATTTATGGAACTTATACCATTTGAAATATTAATTTATCTTTATCTTCTAATTCAAGATCTAAATCATTCAGTTTGCATGTGATGTCTGTTAGAAAAGTCAAGTCCAATAGCCAAATATCGTCCTCTAATTGTTCGTATTCTTCACCCCGTGAAACAAGAAATGTCGTAATTTCGCTAATCAAATCTCTGAAATTCTAAAGAAATTTCTCTCTACTTAACCACCTAATATTGGTGTGCATAAGTAGTTTAGTTTGTCCATCGTTATCACCTTCTTCTACTTGTATTTTGAAAAGTCGTCTTTGCAGACTTCTTGCGCGAATTGAGTTTGCAATTGTCCTTAATATCTTTCATGTTTAGGACTTTAGCACATAACACTTGTTGGTGTATGATGCAATGGTATGACAAGAAGTCGAGAAAATCATCATCAGCTCGACAAAGAGAAATAAAACCATCGTGACGATCTACCACTGCTGAATTTGCTTGAATTTAGTATTTTTTAAAACATTGTTTTTTTTATATAAATACTTTTTCGCTGGCGATCGACCAGTTGATCGCGATGGAACTTATGAGCACCAGTGGTATAGGCTATTGTATTATACTGTTGTTATTGCGGTTGTATAACTGGAAGGCGCATAAAAGTTACAATCGTAAATTGTTAAAATTGTATACAGTTCTTGCAAGTACACTTAATAATTCATAGTTAGCCTACAATAGAGACAGAAACGCTATACATTACTCCTAAGAAAAAAATGTCTTTAAAGCAGTGAAAATATACAAGTTTTTTCATGGAAAAAAACAAACTTATATGTTGTAGTTGTACTAGTTTTTATGGTGCTAGGAGCAGTTTGCCTTCATAATATGTACATAATTGAATGAAGGTTGAATCTTGAGCACTCAAATTTCAGGAGCATCAAAAGGCCACATTTATTTATTTTAAACTAGGAAAACTGTAAACACGCGACCTATTGGGTAGGAATAAGTGCTACCTAATTATAACATACTATTGTACTACTGTTGTATTGTAAAACGAAAGCTATGTTATTTTGCAAGTCATTTAATGTTTTTTTTTGTGTTAAAACTAATTTAAAGAAGGCATGTTGCTGCTGCTAAGGTTTAATACCAATGCCATACATTTATGTGAATAAGCTACTAGCAATAAATTAATGTAGGTACTTAGCAGTAGCAGCAACAAGTAGATTTAAGTAAGCCAATGGACTAATGCAGGGTATACATTTTATGACATCATTTGCTTAGTACAAAGTTTTTTACCATGGGACATTAACAATGAACTAAAAATAATCAAATATATGGGGTGATTCTAAACATGTATGAAAAACTTTAACCACTATAGCTGAGGTTATTTAACCTCTAGATTACCTACTAATTTTTTTCAAATTTGGCGTTTCTGCAGAGATGTGGTGTTTCAAAGTTTTTTTACATCAATTCACTGAAATTTAAATACTTTTTTGTTTCTAGTCCCATTTTGATAAACGGCGTTGTTTTGGAAAGCTAACAATCCAAACTTAATTTCCAGTCAAGAAAAATGTACAGTTCATTCTAAAGAGTGGATGAAGTCTGACCCAGAAATGAAAACTATTGTTTAAAAATTTGGAAATTAGGTGTATGTATATAAATTGTTATTTGTATTGGAAGCTTTGTCGGATAAAAATTGTATAGACATATTTTTTGGAAAACAGAATATTAGTTCAGAAACTGCAAAAAAAAAACTTCAAAGTTAACCATCTCATTTTCAAGATATACAATAATTTACAGATTTTTAAACCATCTCTTCACTTCTGGTCAGGTTTCATCCAATTTTGACACTCATTTGTTCACTTCCTCGACTGGAAATTAAGCTTAGAGTGTTAGCTTACCAAAACAACAAAGTTTATCACTATCAGACAAGAAACAAAAAAGTTATTTACAGTTTAGCAGATTGATGTAAAGAATTTTGAAGCCCCGCAGCACTGTAACGGTGTCGCATTTGAAATAAATGTACTAGGTGATTTAGGGGTTAAATGACTACAGCTACATGTTTAGAATCACCTTGTATAGTATGGAAATGTTAAAGCACTGGAACATCTTAAGAAAACATGGATGCAGTAATTACTTCTTAATTATGAAAGTAATATTTTGTTGGCTAAACACAAGTTGAACACTTCTGTGTAAAACAAAAATAACCATAAAAATAATATGGGCCTGTACCAATGGCTTAGGCTTAGTACCAATGCATAAACAAACATACATGATGACAGTTTGAAAACGTACAAATTCAGTACAATATATTATATCTCTGAAAGTTAATGAGGTATTGAGAATTTCTAGAAAACGTTTCTACAAAATGGAGGAGGAATCATCATGAATCATATGATAACCTTCCCCATTCAACCCCTTAGGCTCTAGGTACATAACCAAAAAAAAAATCAAACAGTAACACCCGCTTACCTTGTGAATCTTCATTGAAAAACTCTTACAAAATACTATTCAATAGTAGCAAAACTTTTTTCCAATTCGACCGGCCAGCGAATCAAGTTCTCGCCGGCGGGTTTATTTTATTGAAATAGTAATATGTATATCCGCCTACCTTTTGCGTAAATATAATTACCCGCATTTGTAGCGCCGCCTCAGCAACAGCCGTAACGTCGGTAATTTTATACCTTTGACAATATATCTCCTTGCTTAACAACCAATCAGTGGATTTCAAATTTTGAAATTCAGCCAATAGAATCGGAACTACAGTGAAAATATAGCTTGTCGCTGTATTTTCACGGTGATAAACCTGCTTCGTTTTTGTTTTACTAACTGTCAAGTGAAAATAATGATTTAAATTATAAACGTCAAATTTATGTGTTTTGACAGTTATCTTTATTTTTCAATATTCAAACCTTTAACTGTAACGAATTAAAATAAAATGACCCTAATTTTTCTCTTTAGTGTTCACGTTGTTAGTTTTTGATTTTGATTTCTGTAAATTACTTCAAATTAAAATGGTGACACGATTTTTATTTATTTCAAATCGATATATTGTCGTCCTAAATATTATTCGTGGTATGATTAATAACCTATAATTTTTTGGAATATCAATTCATTGGCAATCCCAATGCAAGAAAATACAACTCGTCCTGCGGACTCGTTGTATTTTCAGCTTTGGGATTACAATTCATTAATATTCCAAAAAATTATCGGTAATAATCATACCACTTATTATATTACCCCTGATAATACCTGATTATACATAGAGTAGCTCTACCAATCGAAAATTTTACAATAATTTAATTTTTCTATTTCGGTTTTATAAAGCCGTTCTAAGCGCACTGTTTTAGCTTAAAAACAGTACGTTAAGGAGGCCTATAATCGTACTGTTTTTAGTTTGTTTTTTTACGATGTTGGTAGTTCGATTTGAATTTGAAATGTCAGTTTCAACCACCTGTCAGTGCTGCCATAAGTGTTTATAAAAACTCCCTAGTAATCGATTTGACGTAAAATTTTCTACATAAATTTATTTAAAATACTCTTAAACTTCCTCAATAGAAAAAATAGTATAAAGAACACGTTTCATAAGACCACTTGTCGCACTCGTTCGTTGAAAAACTCGACGCTTCGCGTCTCGTTTTTCAAACTTGAACTCGTGCGTTAAGAAGAGGCCTTATGAAACTAGTTCTTTAATATACTATTCCATAGTAACCACATCGACATCAATATAAAACGTAGTATATAATAATTGTAATTTCCATTGTACCAATTTGTATTTAAATTAATAAATTGTTTATGTTTACTTAATTTACTCAATAAATAATCGTATCAAATACAATACGTACTTCAAAATAAATACGGTTATACATCTCAAACTTCCTGCATAATTACAAATCGTGTCAGTTTGACAGAATAATCCTCCCGCTTCTTTTTCCGTCCTGACTGACTATACAAGCGCTTGGCTCCTGCCAATTTTTGACCTCGCGGTCGGATTATTTAAACTGTCAAACTGACACTCTTTGTAATTATGCAACAAGTTATCGATGCATAACCTGATTATTTTGAAGTACCTACTTATAGTATTACTACTGATTATCTATTTATTCACACACAGTCACCAGCAACTCTAACCGCTTGCTAAACAATCAGATTTGTACCCAGCATATTTATCACCAAATTATTTAAAAATCATTGTCTGTTTAATACTTGTGTCATCAAAAATACAATTATATCATCAATTATCTGCCATCATTTAAGTAGGATTAAGAATCAACTCTTGGTTGCAATAATGTAAATTTTGATACCAAAGGTATACCATTACTAGATATTCGGCACTCAATTAGATATGTATAAAAACAGCTGAACTACTTACCTGTCTGAAAGAATAGAATGAAAGGATTAAATAAAACACATTGAAGGAACACTTGTAATAATTATTGAACTACACGTATGTGACAGACAGAATTAAAGTATCTCACATATTCTAAACATCTAAATCAGTGATTCCCAAAGTGGGCGCCACCGCCCCCTGGTGGGTGCTGCAGCGATCCAGGGGGGCGGTGATGGCCACAGGTGCATTTGGGGGGCGATGAATAACTGTAAGGGGGCGGTAAAAGCATAAAAGAAAGAAGAGAAGATTTAGAAAAATTGTTTTATTTATTCCGCTCATACCGCTTAATTTTTCTTTGAACAACGTACTGGGCGTTGGCTCGGTTCCCGCATACTCCCTCACTTGCATTGAGGTATGTGCAATCGCGCACTGCTACTGTTCATGTGGTGCCACTGAATTGCCGTTCCAAAACACGTGAGCACTACGAGCATTGCTGCGGGCAACTGCCACTCGTGCTATTGGTCGATCGCGTATTATGCGTAATATAACTCTAAGTTAGATTGTTGTGATATTGTGACAAGTTAAAGTTAACTAACAAATAGTGCGACTATAATTGGTAAGTATTATGTATTTATTTTGTAATAATTATATGCGCTTTACAATTAATAATATCATGTTTATTTATTTCATTAGAATTTATTTTAGTTTGTTTTTTACAAAAATATTTCAAAAAATTACCAAAAAAAAAATATTAATTAATAATACCTCCATAAAAATTTTATTTTTTCTACAGATAATAATGGCTCAACCAAAGAAAAAATGTAGACAATATAATATCGAATATTTCAAATATGGCTTTATTGAGTCGCCTGTAAACAATACATTACCAATGTGCCTGATTTGCCAGAAAGTTTTATCAAACGAAGCTATGAAGCCTTCCAGACTACAAGAACATTTGACTAAAATTCATGGTGATAAAAAAGATAAGGATTTATCTTATTTTCGAACACTAAAAGAAAAATTTATCAAACAACCGACATTGGCAAAACTCTTTTCAACCGCAACCACACAAGATGGCGATGGCTTGCTTGCTTCTTACAATATTTCGTTAATGATTGCCAAATCGGGAAAACCTCATACTATTGGTGAAGAACTAATTATACCGGCTATAAGTGAAGTAATACGTACTGTGCTACACAAGCCAGCATCGGATATTATCAAGAAAATTTCGTTGAGCAATAATACAGTGCAAAGAAGAATTGATGAAATGGCTCAAGATGTTGAAGATTCATTGTGTGGATATTTAAAAACATCTCGGTTTTCTATTCAACTTGACGAGTCAACTTTGCCAGGAAATGAAGCTTTGCTTTTAGCATACGTGCGGTTCACAAAGGAAGAACAAATTTGCCAAGAATTATTATTTGCAAAATATTTGCAAACTGATACTAAAGGAGAATCAATATTTCATGCATTGGATGGGTTTTTTAAAGAAAAAGAAATACCTCTGCGTAATATCTTATCAGTAGCCACAGATGGTGCTCCAGCGATGGTAGGGCGCTACAGAGGTTTTCTTGCATATTTAAAAAAGGAGGTGCCGAATGCATTCACAGTACACTGTATCATCCATCGTCAACATCTAGTTGCCAAAAATTTAAGTGCACGCCTACATAATTCATTACAATACGTAATTGAAGCTATCAACACAATCAGAAGCAAATCATTGAATGACAGATTATTTAAACAGCTTTGAATTGAAAACGATGAAGAATTTAATCGTTTGCTGCTTCATACAGAAGTTCGTTGGTTGTCAAAGGGTGCCTGTTTAGATAGGTTTTATAAACTGTTTAACTCGGTGCTGGAGTTCTTGAAAGATATGATGCTTTACGATCCAATTTAATTCAATCCAAAAGTGACATCGCTTACTTGACAGACTTGTTTCAAAAATTTAATGAAAGCAATCTTCAGCTTCAAGGTGATGAAGTGAATTTAATAAAATCAAAATCTGTTATTTCTGCATTTGTGACAAAACTTCTTCTGTACAAACGAAACTTTGGACGAGGGGAATTCAGCCAGTTCCCAAATTTATCAGGAGCAGAAAAAAAAGATGAAGACATACTTTCTTATTGTGAGCACTTGGATGCTCTCCATTCAGATTTTAATCAACGATTTGATGATATTTTGAAAATGAACATACCTGATTGGATTTTGGATCCTTTTTCAAGTGCAAACACAGAAGAATCTCCACAGTTACAAGAAGAACTGATGGAAGTAACTACAAATGCTGAATTGAAATTTAAATTCAAAAGCGGCTACCAACAATTCTGGCTGCAAAAGGAGATCTCTACGGCTTATCCTGAAATATGGGCTGTAATTCAACAGTTCTTAATTGCATTTCCTTCATCATATTTAGTGGAACGTGGATTCAGTGCGGTAACCAATTTATTAACAAAAAAAAGAAACCGATTGCAAGTAGTCAATCGCGGTGATTTAAGATTACTGCTGACGAAAATAGAGCCGAGGATTACTAAATTGGTAGCAGCACACCAGGTTCATCCTTCTCATTAAGATGATTTCGAATGTTTTAACTTTTTTTGTATTACCTTTCTATTCTGAGTTCAATAAATAGTTTCATAATTTCAAAGTTCAATGTTTCTAATTTACACCTTTCTTTACTATATTTTACGAAAAAGGTAGAAGCATTAATACATATATCTTTCTGTTTGATTGCTATTAAAATTTAAAAAAAAATTAATTTCCAGGGGGCGCTAAGTAATATTTTTTCTGGAAAGGGGGCGGTAGGCCAAATAAGTTTGGGAACCACTGATCTAAATAAACGGAAAAGGCGAAAACAAAGCAAAACATGCTAGCTATTGTATGATAAGATCCGACTTCGATATGGCAAGGCGTCCTCTTCCGTTTTTTGCTAATAGGCACATTCTTGGCCCCCGGTGGCGGACTCACTAGTTTCAAGCGAACCGCTAGCCCCATAATATGTTTGCATATATAGGGGAGACCGGGGACAATAGTAAAACTTTTTATTTAAAATATTCCCACACTGGCAAAAATAATTTTAAAGGCAGTAAATTTTATTATTAAATTAGTTCATGTTTTGTTTATGTAATGTAATAATTATAATTCACTTGTTCCATTTGTACGCCAAGAACTAAATAGTTTTTGCCATCTACGACACTTGTTACATTTGTCCCCAATCCGGGGACAATTGTAACATGAAAAGGGACAGTTGTAACACGAACAATATTTATTAATTTAGGAGTAGATATACTATAGGGATCCTGCAGCAAATTGCGATTTTGCATGTGTTCTGGGTGGGCTAGAAGCTTGCAATTTTGTGTGGGGGTGGTGGCCTATATGACTCATGTTTGTGTGAAATTTCGTTGAAATCTGTAAAGTCTAAGTGTGAAAAATTGTGGTTTTAAGTAAAATTGCATCCTTCTTTAGTTAATTTGCCTTGTCTAGGATGACTAATGGGTCGGGATGTGCGCGTTGTGGACGTGTCTAGACTTGTCGGTGGGCTGGATTATAATTAATGAGTAATATAGCAAATTCGTATTGAAATCTGCGTGTGACCTCTAAGGAATTTGGAGCAAAAAAAAATTTGGATGTATTGATGTGTAATTTCGCATTGTGTGTGTGTTTTGAATAATAATTATTATTTAATAAGAGGAATCTTGTCTGTTTTTCATGCAATTTTGTTAAAATGAAACGAGTTTTTTGACATGTGGGACAAAAAAAATTAAAAAGAATTAAATATGAGCTATATAATTAAGGAGTTATTTGAGGGTAAATTTTTTGTAATCATAATTAAAAAAAAAACCCAAATTAAAGTTAATTACACAGACATAAAGGAAAGCATTACAAAGAAAATCCTGATAGTTCAATGATTTACTTCATTGAGCTATCAGGACTTTCAATAAATTTCCGAAATGTATATAATTTATTACGACCGAATGGATATTCAAGGTGCGGCTACACATCCTGTCCGGAAATGAGATAAAAATTGTAACACTTACACTGGTACATTACCTTTTAACTCTAATTTTGTTTACTTGCTTTACGTACTAACACCTATCTCACGAAAGTAATTAAAAAAAAAACCCCAAATTAAAGTTAATTACACAGACATAAAGAAAAGCATTACAAAGAAAATCCTGATAGTTCAATGATTTACATTTTAATTATAGATTAGAATCGTTGCAGGTGTCAGACTTGTTTGTGGGATTAGATCAAAACTGAATTATTTTAAAAATACGATATGCGTAATTTCATTGTGTTTTTAATTAAGTTATTGAAATAAAAAAAGAATCTGAAAGAAATACACAAATCATACATAATGCAAAATCCTGATAGTTCAATGATATGCGTCATTGAACTATCAGGATGTTCAAGATGTGTTTAAAAATGTGTTTAATTCGGATCCGGGACTGTGGAATTTGATCAAAACTGAATTATGAGTTTTTACGGTATGCGTAATTTCATTGTTTGTGTTTTGAATTAATAATTAAGGAATTAGATTCTTGTCTGTTTTTTAATTATAGATTAGAGAGAATCGTTGTATCAGGAGTCTGTAACATGTTGAGACTTGTCTGTGGAATTATATCAAAAACTTAATTACATATGTTTACGGGATGAGTAATTTCATTGTGTGTTTTGAATTAATAATTAAGGAATTAGAATCTTGTCTGTTGGTTCTTGTCTCTGTGGATTGAAATCAAAAAAGAGAATTAAATATTTAATATTATTATTATTATTATTTTATTGAAGGATGTAATTTTTTACTCACTTTTGGTAATTTGCCTTGTCTAAGATAATACGGGAGCTGTCGCGTTTGGCGCGCGTGTCTTGCATGAATGGTAATGGGTATGCGTACGTGTGTGATGAATGCTTCTGAAATTATATCGGTAATGCGTGTTAATTATTTAAGAAAAGGAATTAAATGTTATCTTTTTTTTTGTAACATGTAGAATCTTGTTTGTGAAAAAAAAAATAATGTGGGTTATATGAATGTTATGTGGTGGGTTGCATAAATCAAAATAATTAAATGAGCTTAATGGTTTGTTTTACGTGAGGCGAATCATTTATAAGGGCTAGGGAATTAATAAAAGTAGTTTGAAATAATTTTTTTTATTAATGAGGTACTGGGGTGAATCATTTGTAATGGATAGGAAATTAAAAAAAGTAATCTAAACAAATTAGAGTTAATCAAAGATAAAGTAATGCATTGTAATTAAAAGTTCTGGTAGCTCATGCACTTTTAGAAAACCTTTCTCTAATGCTTTTAACATTTTTTTCCTTTTCATAGAAGGGGCCTTCTTGCTTGAAAACACAGCACATTTTACAATAAACTTCATTACAAAAGGACCAAATTATCGAGGTAAATTTGTTAAAACATTGGAATGTGTTGTGCTTTCAAGCAGGAAGGCCCCTTCTGTGAAAAGGGAAAAAAAAAAAATGTTAGAAGCATTAGAGAGAAAGGTTTTCTCAAAGTACATGGCAACAAATCACTGAGCTACCAGGACTTTCAAAACGGAATACTTAAAATTTATATAATTTCATACAGAGAGAGAGAGAGAGAGAGAGAGAGAGAGAGAGAGAGAGCGGCCGAGGCCTGAAATCGAAAAAATCAAGTTAGAACAGCCGTGTCTAATAAGACAATAGCGAAATCATATCTTGCAAATCGCATGTTAAAAAAGTAGTTAAGAATATATGACCAAAGATGTAATTGATACGAAAAAAAAAAATAGGTATGACCCCTCTTGAGACCACCCCACTCCTCCTACTTTTTGAAAGTCACGTGACGTTCTGATTGGTCGTGCGCGTGGCCACGGCCATTTTGGCGGGATTTGAATTTGGGGTGTGTTAATTATTTAAGTGTTTGAATAAGTTCTGAGAGAAATTAATCTGGGACAGAAAGAAATAATAAATGGGTAATGGTAGTGCGTGCCTATAACTAATTCCATGTGCGTCTTGAATGTAAATGTAAAAATGTGATTCTCTTGGATACTGATGAATTGTTGCGGTCGGAGATGAATGAATCGTTGATAAAAAAAAAGCGTATCCCAATCAGGGTTTTCCTCTGTAGAGTAATTAATAATTACGCAAAACGTTTTTTCCGAGATAATTTAATTTTTAGTTTTGGGAGCTTGAATCCTGGAAACACTTCAGTGAAATATTGTAATGCATGCATCCGTTATGAATTCTTAAATAGTAACGTGCATCCATCTATATTAATTTCTAATGCAAGGCAGAATCGTCGTCACGTATAGGTACAGGTGATCAATACTGATGAATGATGGGTCTCGGAGATGAATGAATGATGCTTAAAAAATT
>JABXWE010006740.1:0-36886 GCA_014611495.1 Limonius californicus
AAGAAGAAAGACCAGTCCTATCGCTTTTGTGTGGACTTTAGAAAGCTAAATAAAGTTAGTCAACCTGACGCCTACCCTCTCCCTTACGTTAGCCACATTTTGGACAAGCTAAGAGATGCTCAATATTTAACGACTCTGGACATTAAATCGGCGTACTGGCAGATTAAAGTTGCCCCTTCTTCTCGTCATTATGCGGCTTTCACTGTACCTAATCGAGGACTCTTTCAATTTAAACGTCTCCCTTTCGGGCTGCATGCTGCTCCTGCAACCTGGCAACGACTGATTGATCGTGTGATAGGTGCTGACTTGGAACCCTATGCCTTTACGTACTTGAACGATATTATTATTTGTACTTCCACCTTCGAAAAACACATTGAAGTCCTGCAAAAAGTTATATCTCGAATAGTTAAGGCAGGTCTGACCCTTAGTCGCGAAAAATGTCATTTTTGTAAAGCTGAACTTCGATATTTGGGGTATGTTGTGAATTCTAAAGGACTTTTAGTCGATCCGGAGAAAGTCGAAGCTATTCTGAAGATACCTCCTCCGAAATCAGTAACAGACGTCCGAAGGATCCTAGGAATGGCGTCCTGGTATCGCCGCTTCGTTCCAAACTTTTCTTCAGTGGTGGTGCCAATGACAGTATTACTTCGCAAGAACCACAAGTTTCTGTGGACTGAGGAGTGTCAAGCCTCTTTCACTACTATAAAGGATTGTCTTGTTTCAGCTCCTATACTCGCTGGGACACAGTACAGGGACAAAACTGGGGAAGGAAATAATTGGAATGCCTTCTCGCAGACTAACAACTGACGTCCTCAATCTAGGACGAATTCAGATTAGACAGTTGGCAAGACTTATAACAGGGCAGTGCCACCTGCGAAAGCACCTTCACAAAATCGGTGTATAAATAGGAAACCCACGCTGTAGATTATGTGGAGAAGAGGAGGAAACAGCCTCACACATAATCTGCGACTGTCCAGCACTTTACCGCAAGAGACAGCAACTATTCGGGGGAACACTTCGTGAAACAATCTTCACACATGAAAACCTCGTAAAAAATATCCTGCAACTCGTTGAACGCACAGATCTTCTTTGAAATAATCGGGGGCGCACAAAAGACCATAGAGTCGAAGTGCAAACCGGGCTAACTAACCCACTTCAAAATCCTGCAGACAATCAATCAATCCAACTGCCAAGAATGGGGTAAACAAAGACGGCATCGCCATGGATTTTTAAGACCCTAAGACAGGATCAATTAATTTGTAAGGTCGTATAATCAAAGCTTTGATTTCGGGGCCAATAAAAAATGTACATCTTTGTTACATTTTAGTAGCCCATGCGAGGATTAATAATTTTTTTTGGGCACATCCAACGTAGATTTAATGGCCAACATCTCAATTAAAAGCAAGAAACCTAAATCCCAAGCAGGAATAATTCAAAGCCTGTAATATTACAAGAGTTCTAGAATTTCATTGCTAGCTTTGACAAATCTTTAAGAGCATCAAATCACTGCCTTAATTTCACAACAAATTGTTGTAATATGCCTCATTGGGTTTTGGGAATTTAGGATATTAAATAGGTGTTTAAGTAAGTAAGAATGATTTTACTCAATAATTAAGACTTGAAACTTCTCACGGTATTAGAAATGCCGCCTGTCCTATTTAATTACCCTAACCCAAGCGTCGGTCCAACCCTCTTAACTTATTGACCTCCTACCAATAAAATATTATGTTACAATATAACACATGTATTAGTTAAGCTGTAAGATTTGCATCCTCGTACATATATTCTGCCTGGCGGTAAAACCAAAGGCGATTATGTTAACCAATAGGGTGGCAGCTTGTTGTCAACCCTGCCAATTTTGTTAGGAAGCTAAGTTTTCTTTTATACTGAAGGTAAAAAGTAGTGGCAGTTGAATTAAGATCATCAACGAAGCTACATCCGAATTATAGTTACAAGATATGTATATTGTGTGAATAAATTGTACAAACAAGATGGATCGAGTTTATTAATTCTATTCCCTGATTGCTTGGCTGCAATAAAGTAAGCCGACTGAAGAACGTGTGCAACGAAGGTGTTAAGTATTTAACGGGCCAGTTCGTAGCACACAATAAAATAAAAACTAGGATCTGTATTAATTTTGAGATTTCAAGACAAGATTAAGGACATCTAAGCAGGTTTTGAGCGTCAGTATTTCAGTTAAATGATTATAAAAGCATCCAACTGCCAAGAATAGGGCAAACAAAGACGGCACCGCTATGGAATTTTAAGACCCACGACAAGATCAATTTATTTTTAAGGTCGTATAGTCAAAGCTCTGATTTCGGGACCAATAAAAATGTACACCTTTGTTACATTTTCGTAATCCGCAAGAGGTTGAATATATTTTTAGGCACATCTAACCAAGATTTAATGGCCAACATCTTAATTAAAAGCAAGAAACCTAAATCCCAAGCAGGAATAACGCAAAGCCTGTAATTTTTATGGATTTTATAATTATACTGCCCATGGGATACATTTTTAAGAGCACCTAACCTAAGGCGTTTTAATGAAATCTAAGGACTGCAAGAAAATTTTAATATAATTATCTAATAATTAAATAGTTTCAATAGCATCTAACCTGCTGTATAATTGAAAAAACAACTCTTAATTCAAGTTCAGTTCTGAATTAGATGATAATATGTTTAAAAAATTAATTAAATAGTTATTTAATCTATGAATATGGGAAATTTACAAACACGCAGGTTAAAAATACGTCTTAGCTCACAGTAATACATAAATAGGAGATATCCCCCTTAGCACTTACGGTCAAATAATGCTGCAAATATTCAACAGGCTCCTTCCTCCTCTTCTCAGCTACTTTCCCTATCATGTAATGGTGCAACCAACGCTCATCGGCCTCCGTTTGTTCTGGTTGGTGCAAATCGAGAGCTTTGGAGAAACTAATTCCAGAACTATCCAGGTAACTCTCTTTCTGGCTTTCCAAAACCTCAAACCTACAAAAATGTATAAAATAAACGCTAAAAACCAAGTTTTTTAAACTTTTCACTCACTTTTCCATGCTGAACGTGTCAGACTCATATTTTAGAACCCTCGAGCAGAATGAGTGCACCATGTACTCGAAGGAACCGAATTCAATCCATAAAGTGACGTGATCAGGGGATAGACTGAGAGATTGCTGAAAACACACCCGGGCACTTTTGGCCTTGTCTAGGAACTCGATTTCATTTTTGAACCGTTCACAGTGGTTGAGCTTACTTTCAAGCTGACTAGCATATCCAAGAGCCAAATCTGCCCATGTATCGAGCCGCAGTGGATTAATACACAAATCCAGCAGGAAGTACTTTACACTGCGCCCGATTTCGTTCTGCTTGAAGTAGTAGTCACCCAGCAAGTAATAGGCCGCTCGGACTTTGTAGGGAAAATCAAGTGCCTTTGGTAAGTCCTGGCTATTTCCATGCACAAAATCTGAGACTTTAGACATTAAAGGTTGTGGGTCACATTCAGTGGGTACAAGGACTATAATACGCTGTAGTAATTGTTCCAAATCAGCTGAAATTGATATGGATTTATAGGAATCGAATTCCGGTAGAGCGTCAGGGCAGAAAAACTCATACAGTTGTTGTGCACGTTCCCATACCAATGGTAGGGGGTTCACATTGTGGTCCGCCAAGTGTCTTGAAACCTAAAAATTTATAGCTAGTTTTAATAGTGGATACAGCATGACGTTGATGCCAACCTTGTTTTTCTTGCTAGGATGCTGATAGAGGCAAAAGAAGGCTTGTTCTAGGTGTATGTCTAGTTTTTCACGTAGGGGTTCGAAAATTGGGGTGTCCAGTCTGTCTAAAATGTTATCAATCATAAAATGTAGGAGCTCGCCCTGTGTTGTAAGACACCAGCCCTTGGGACCTGAAATTATATATTACTTATATTAGTGGTAAATGAAGATGCAATAAAAGACAAAGACGAATTTTTCAAACGTATATAGGAGGAATTAGATGAAGAAGGAGGAAAGAAATTAATTGTAGGGGACTTAAATGGGTGAGTAGGCAAACAAAATTGAGGAATACATGGGAATAGAACGAGAATAAAATTAAAATAACAAAAAAGTTATAAAACTAAGAAGAGAAAAGCATTGGGTTATAACAAATATAAAGTTTAAACATTCAGACATGCACAGATATACCAGAAAGCAGAAATGAAAAGCCAATAATTGACTACTTTCTAATAAACAACGAGATATGGAAATAAGTAGCAGATGTAAAAGTAACAAGACAAGTAGAGATTGCAAGCAACCATTATCTACTGAAGATTTAAACATGAAACAAACAAAAAGACGAAAATCCGGACAAAAGAAAAAATAAGGAGCTAAAGACTTAAAGAATACAAATATCAAGAAGAACTTTAAGAAGCAATAAACAGAAGAACAAAAAAATGAGGGAGGGATAGAAGAGAAATTTAGAGAAGAGGCAGCAAAAGAGAGCTGTGGAACAATGAAGATAACAAAACAAAAATATGAAGAAAACAGATTAGTGGACGGCTAGTTATAAAATAGAAAAAGAACATATGGAAAAAATATTTGCGCACAAAAAGACTAGAGGATTAAAAAATAAAAGGAAAAGAGAAAAGAAGAAGCTAAACAATGTTTATGGGTGAATTTCATAAAATGATGACCGAAAATTATAGAGATAATTCAAAATTATTTAATGGAGCATTAAAACAGCTAGGAAAAAGAATATAATACGACAAATCTAAAGGATAAAGACAGAAATATAATCTCTGAAGAAGATAAAATAATGGAAAGATGGAGACAACATTTCGGAGAATTAATCGAAACAAATATAAGGATGACAGAGGAGGAGGAAATAATGAAGTTAAGTGAGGCAAAGAAAAAGATGAAGGGATACTGAAAAATGAAGGAAACACACCTAACTAAATTGATGTTTGCCTGACATGGTCATCCTGGCAAATTCAGCAATTACAGATTAAACCCATTAAACATTGTATGTCGGATGATATGCTTATAAGAAAAAACTACAAAACAAAACTGCAAGGAAAAAAAAACAAAAGGGGAAGACCAAGAAGAACATGAAAGTAACATTCCATGGGAAGGAATTAACACAATATTGGAAAAGCTGGACAGAAAAATATAAAGCAAAAGAATAAACTCTATTTCACTAATCAATAGCACTCAATTTATTTTTACATATTATTTTAGGGACATCGCTAGTCCAAGACAGAAAAAGAATTTGAAGAGTTGATTTACTTCTATGTTATGAGTAAATTGTGATTTTGATTTCTGTTTACCTCACAGCTCATTTTAGACAACGAAAATATTGTATAGTTACTTTTAATCTAAGAAAAAGGAAGAAAATATGAGTGGTAATGTAGAAGTGAAGGAAAAGATAGGTTATGAAACCATAAAAGCTTACATGCTAAGGGAAGAAGGAATAGCTAGCAAATATAAAGACAGAATAGAAAGTAAAATAGGGATGACAGAAACCAAAGACAAGAAAGTAGAGGAGTTATGGACAACATTACGAAATATAATCCTAGAATCCGCAAAAGAAACATGTGGTATCTTGAAAGTAAATAGTAAGAGAAAACAAACGGCATGGTGGAATCAAGAGATAAAATTAGAAATAAAAAGGAAGAAGGAAAGATGGAAACAATACCTAGGAGAAAGAACAGAAACTAGATATAAAGCATATAAAGAACAGAGAGATAAAGTCAAAACTATGGTGAGAGAAAGTAAAGAAAAGAGCTGGACAGAATTTGGAGAGAAAATGGAGAAAAACTGTAAAGAAAACCAGAAACTATTTTACAAAATATTAAAAAACTGCAGAAAAGGAAAAACAAGTGGAAGCATATCAGTAAAGAACAAAGAAGGAGAACTAATAACAGAAGATCAACAAATAATGGAGAGATGGAAGCAATACTTTCAAGAGTTATTAAGCAGTGGACAGGAAGGTAGTAGAGGCCAAACCACATTCAGGCAGAGACCAGAAGATATACAAGAGGAAGGAAGACTAGAGAAGATTACGATTGAGGATGTAAAAGAGGCTATACAAGCACTAAAAAATGGCAAGGCACCAGGCCATGATAGAATAACGGCAGAAATGCTGAAGAACATGGGACAAAAAGGGATTGAAGTATTCACAAGTATATGCAACAAAGCCTGGGAAGAAGGAGTAATACCCAAGGATTGGCAAATGGGAGTAATAATCCCTATACATAAAAAAGGTGACACGAGGGACTGCAACAATTATAGAGGACTAACATTACTAAGCACAGCAGTAAAAACATACGAAAGAATATTGGAGAAAAAGCTAAAAGAACACACGGAGACAACATTAGAAGAAGCACAAAGTGGGTTTAGGAAGGGTAGAAGCGTACACGATCACATATTTACAATAAAAGCAATAATACAGAAAACACTGATAAGTAATACAAAAGCATATTTTGCGTTCATAGATCTGGAGAAGGCCTTTGACCGTGTTAAAAGAGAAATACTATGGGAAAGCATGTCGAAACGAGGTATAGATACAAAACTGATAAGAGCAATAAAAAGCGTATATAAAAATAGCATAAACTATGTGACCACTAGAAACAGAAGATCAGATGTATTCCAAACAAAGGCAGGATTGCGACAGGGAGGAGTGCTGAGCCCGACGCTATTCAATATATATATAGACGAAATAATGAAGGCATGTAAACCTAACCTCAGGAAATTGAATGTAGGATACAACAGATTACAACCAGTAGAAATCTCAGAATGTGCGTTTGCAGACGATGTGGTAATTGTAACAGGTAGTGAAAGTGGATTGAAAGATAACCTTAATATATGGAATAATACTTTTAAGCAATATGGAATGAAAATAAACATACAAAAAACGAAAGTAATGATGATAGCTAAGCAAGAAGAAGATATACATATACAAATAGCAGGTGAGAACATTGAACAAGTATCACATTTTAAATACTTAGGGACAACTATACAGAGAAATGGTAAACAAGAAATAGACATTAACGAAAGAATTGAAAAAACGACAAAGACCTATTATATGATAAGACAAAACTTTATTAAGAAAAAAGAGATAACAAACAAAACAAAAATGACGGTATTCAAAACAATATTTAGACCAATTTTAACATACGGTGCTGAAACATGGGTACTCACAAGACAGATGAAAAGTAAAATCCAGGCAGTTGAAATGAAATATCTAAGGACAGTAAAGGACATAACAAGAAGAAATAGAATAAGGAACACAATAGTAAGACAAGAATTACAGATCAACTCGACACTGAATTACATTGTAGAAAAACAACTTGGCTGGTGGGGGCACCTACAACGTATGGAAGAAAAAAGACCCGTTAGACGTGTATGGGAAGCCAGGATATATAAGAAAAGAGGTAGAGGAAGACCAAGTGAAGTGTGGGAAAATGTAATAGCAAAGCAAATAAAGCACAGGGGAAGTACGGTGAATGAAGCAAAAAGACTGGCACTAAACAGGAAGCAGTGGAAAGTGTTTATAAAGAACGAAGAGTAGAATAGAATATTTTACGTATAAGTTGAGGTACCCGACACCGCAATGTATAAGGGTTCTGATTATATATATATATATATATACTTTTAATCTGCAAAATGAAATTTTCTAAACGCCGGTAGCTTATAAATTATTGTGTACAAGTTCTTGAATTATTATTGAATTTTACTTTGACATTAGAGCATGCTCTGTTAACCGTTTCCTTACCTAAAAATTCATGAGCTGAAAATAATATGGAGACAGAAGCAGGAACTTCTCGCTCGCGAACTTCCTCAGGTTCGTTTTCTGAAAAACTGTTTGATTTTCGCTTCTTCTTCACATGGCTAACCACTCGCTTCGCTTGTTCTCGGTGTTCTTCTCTGCAAATCGCAATGTTATTATTAGCAATAAGCAATTTATCCTGCTAGATTTTGAAGTTTTTGTTTGATTTTTGCCGTTATAATTAATTTATGGACATCCGTAATACTTTTGGGTTTTTGGATATGAAAATTTTGGTCGAATTTATAAATTATGTTCCGGGTGTATGTAAAATGTTCGCGCCCAGTGGTCGTTTCATATACTAGTTTAGCAGATCATAACCTCAATTTTCAATTTGCAACTTTAATATTAGTTTCCCGGTGTTTGGTTGACAAAAAAAAACAATAATTATGAAGATTTCTAAAATTGATCTAATATTTTTTCAGAAAGCCGTAAGTTCCCACACCAAAGCATCATAACCTCAACATTTGAATATTTATACATATATTTCCAATGGTTTCATTACAGAAATTATAAAAACATGGATATGTTTTGGAATGATTGAAGTCGACAAATACTTTTACTTAATAATTTTTACACCTAACCATTATAACCTCAATTATTACTTAACATTTATAATTATATTTCCAAGTGGTTTTTCAGCTCATCGTCAAGCAAAAAAAAAATGATGTAAAATAAATATTCCTCACGTTTATTAGGTTGTTTTTTTCAAAAGGCAACTGCTTTTTTTAATGCTTCTATAAGCAAAGAAGTTTTTCTACTGACTGGACATTATAATGTTCATAGATAACTCACCGCAATAATACACTATGCATTACAATCCATGGTATTACAGATCCCAAAGGAAGATTGGAGGTACCCTCTAAGTTTAGTTGATGACAGACGGTTCTGCACAAGCTCTGTACCAATCTGCATCTCTGGTCTTCAGACAGCACGTCGACTGCAATTAAATTTGCATGCACACTTGTATTACAGATTTTTAGCGAAACCTACCAATGGCAACAGTTTCTTCCTTAATTATCTCCTGCAATATTAACAGGCATTTGTTAAGCACCATTTCCCACTTATCCTTATCCTTCAGAGGTTTCACAAAATGGCCAACAGCTTCGTGCAAAGATTTTTCGGTCCAAATAAAGCACTCGGTTTTGTTTATGTACCACAGCGATTCCATCAGCATCCCGAGCTGGGCCGGCCGTCCCATTCTTCCACAAGTTGGGGGGTTTCCAATACATATGAATGTTGTTTGTAGTATCTCCGCCACTTCCGCGTAGCAGCGTGAGTTGAAGAGGTGCTCAAGACGACTTAATGAATCTATCCTGAATTGGAAAAAAATTATAGAGCTGCATTTAGGATTAAACTTACCCCTTACATTTCTAGGTGTTTGAGCAACGTGTCTGTGAGTTCACTTGTAATAAAGGAATACTTTCCACAGTTAGGGAAAAACAGGCGGAATTTTGTTCCTGTTTTCTCTTCTTGGGCTAAAATAACTTCTTGCACCTTAAAATTATAAAATTTTATTACAAATTTAGAGTTATTCCCATGTTATTTTAATACCAGTTGTAAAGAACGGATTGCTAAGGAATTATCTTGGCTTTTTCTGAAAATGTGAGCCCGTAACCAATGAACTCGAATGAAAAACAAAGCGTGATCCTCTCCCCATTTTTCTTCCCATGCACTTAGCATTTGCAGCTGGCTCAAGGAAGTTGGATGGACTGCCTCGTCAAATTTCGTTTCTCTGTTAAAAAAAAATGCAATATTTTTTAATTGTCTCGCACCAAAAGCGATAGGCCTCTAAGGCCTGTAAAAGCTTCATAATAATAATAAATAATATTGAATATTCAAACGTTTCAAAACCATAACTTTAAACTTTTTATTAATTAATATAAAATAGTCGTAAGTTGCAAGTTTCAAAATAACTTACGCATTGTTTGCTTGGTAAAGGAACAATTCTCCATACAATAAAGTTGCCAGGGCATCATTTTTCAATGCCTCAAACGTACTTGAAGAGCTAAATAAAGGAGGATGCTCAAAGTGTTCTCTAAAATAAAAAAATGGTAACAAGGAAATCGAGAAGGTTCTGTGACGACTAACCTGTACATGTTGTAAGATTGAATATAAACGGGGATCAATTTGGGGGGCCATTTATGGTGCCAAAACGAGGCTAAAACGTGTACAAACTCTTCTATTAGCGATACGGCATCACAACATGTCCACTGCTTTGTCCAGAATTTTAAAACGTCGTCCTTTTCCTGCTGGGAGCCAAAGTATTCTTCCCTTGAAACAGCAGAAATATTTTTAAAAAGTTGTTATAAATAACAGTTAGGTTAGGCATGGCACAAAAAATATATTAAGATTAGGGTAACATGAGTAAGTGGATGCGAAAACCACAACAAACGTTAGGTTGGAAGATAAAAGTTAGGTTAGAAACATCACCAAAAGGTTGAAGTAGAAAAAAATATATTTAAAGATAAGAAAAACAGGAACAAATGGATTTGAAAACCACAACAGTTAATAGTTTGAAGGCTGAAACCATAGGAAGATTTTAAAAAGTTATCATAAATAAGTTAGGTTAGAAACAACACCAAGATTTTCAAGAGGAAAAATTTATATAGGGATAGAAAAAACAAGAGGAAGTGGAAGACAAAACAACAACTGTTAACAGTTTTAAAGTTGAAGCAGTAGAGGGTTCGGTTTAAGAAGTTTCCGAAAATAAATGTTAGGTTAGAAAATAACAATTAGGTTAGGAGCAGCAACAAGTGAAGTAGAAAATATACATTAAGAGATAAGAAAAATAGGAGCATACGGATAAGAAAATCGTAACAGTTTAACGCTGCAATATTAGGAATGTTTTTAAGAAGTTCCCATAAATATAAGTTAGGTTAGAAACATCACCAAAAGGTTGAAGTAGAAAAAAATATATTTAAAGATAAGAAAAACTGGAACAAATGGATTTGAAAACCACAACAGTTAATAGTTTGAAGGCTGAAACCGTTGGAAGGTCTTTAAAAAGTTATCATAAATAAGTTAGGTTAGAAAGTGCACTAAGATTTTGAAGTAGAAAAAAGTATATATAACGTTTTTTGCAACACCTCGAGAAACCGTTCATCGCATGGTCACACGCATGCGCAGTAGATAAAATGGAACGCATGACTATGCGATGAACGGTTTCTCGAACTGTCGGAACAAACCTATAGATAAAGAAAACAAGAGCAAATGGAAGACAAAACAACAACTGAATTTTAAGGTTAAAGCAGTAGGAATATCTGCTTAAGAGGTTTCTATGAATAAAAGTTAGGTTAGAAAATAACAGTGAGGTTAGAAACAGCACCAAAAGGTTGAAGTAGAAAGAATATATTTAAGGATAAGAAAAACAGGAGCAAGAAGATGAGAAAGCCGCAACAGTTAACAGTTTTCAGATTAATAAGACACTTACTTGCCATCCGATGGGTGTGGAGATTGAATCGGAGACAAACACGCAACAGTTGCTTCTCTTTCAACAAACATTTTGTAGATATCGACGGTACTCATTGAATCCTCATGGTTGTTGTATTTTTCAACTTGTAATCCATTTGGCCTAATTAAAATAATAATTATTCAATAAGCAATTCGGAAATTAAAAATATGTTTCAACTACGAAGACATACGGCATTTTTACGAGGAAATAATAGAACTAGAAGCAGTGAATACATCAAAAATAATGAAAAAAAAATTGAAAGGAAGTTACGGGAAAACCCATACGCCTCAAAAGTTTTTTGAAGTAACTTTTATTCTTATTCACCAACTTACAGTAACCGCGACGGGATAATTCGCTTAAGTGCATCTTCGACAGTAAGATCCTTCTCTGATCTGCTTTTTTTGGCCGACTTGCGTTTGCTGTGCCACCCCCACACTTGCAAGTCTAACAGCAAATCCCTTCGGCGCTTGGTGCCCCTTTTCTTATCAGTCTTTTGCTCTGTGTTTTCATCTTGATCCTCCGTATCCTGATCCATCTGTAAAACGAGTTCTACAAACCAAATTATTGATAGAGGAACTGTACCTCGTCATTATCTTCCGCTTGGCTGCTGTTCAAATTTTCAACAGCCGAGTCATTGACATCGCCGTTATGATCACTGTTTAACGACATGCGGCGCTCAAAGCTTTGTTCAGTGTCCATTTTGGTTTCAGTTTCTGGCGATTGGTTAGGCTTGGCTTCGATTTTCGGCTCAACTTCTTTGGTTTGAGTTTCCGCAGTGGAATCCTGGGGAATCGGCTCAGGCACTGCGGGCTTTTCTATGCCCGTTTGGCTCATACACTTGGTTAAATCAACTTTGCAAAAGTGGCTCTAAAATTCAGTTCTTGGATTATATTTGGGATTTGTTACCGGTTCTGTGGCCCAAATTCAATTTGAGACACGACACACCATAAATGAATTAGGCAAACGTAAGTAATAATTTTCAAAAAATCGCATATTATTTTTAAGGAAATTTAAAGGTAAAAAATATTTGACTGTTCTTGGGGCGCTTGAAGATGGATTAGAAAAACTAAAAAACTTACCATTTTGTTGTTTGAAATGTACCTATGAAGATCTGTAAGAGTGTAACCAAGCGATAACCATGTAAACTCTTCCAATGGGGTTGGAAGTGGAATACAAGGCAGCGGCTTGGGTGCAAGCAGTTTCTCAACCTCATTAATGCGATCACACAGCTTGTCTACATCTAACATGCATTCCTTCTCATCATCCTCATCAATTTTTATATCTAAATCCGGCTCTAAAACACTGAATTAATTTTTTGAGGTTACAATCATATTTAGTGAGGTTAGAATCACATTAAACATTGGTAATCTTTACTGCGAGGCTCTTCTTCTTTGAGGGTTATGTTTCATTAGAGAAGTGCGATTAAAGAATTAAAAAAAAACTTACTAATCTGGGTTATACAGTTGGTAATAGTCCCGTGTAGCCGGATTAGCATGGTATATTTGTTTCCTTAATACAAGCCCTCGCGTGTAATCATGATCTAACACTAAAGCTTTAGTTATGTAAAATAAGCATCCTACGGTGTCTCCTATGGCATATAAAACTAGAATTAACTTATCCAAACATGGCCAGTGCGATTCGTTGCATTCCAAACCCTTGAAAACAAAATTTGTTTTATTTTGTTTACTACACGTTACTATATTAAGATACCTGGGAAAAGGCATCAGCTGCCTGTCGAAATTTGTCCAATCTCAAGGCAAATATACCTATTTTATACCACAACGTCACATCAGTTTGGTCCAGCTCTGAAGCCTAAATTACAACAAATTAGTTTCAGTTTCCTGCTCGAACAACACTTACCATAAGGTAACTTTCTAGGGCTGCTTGGATGTCATCTCTCTCCTTCGCGTTGTTTCCGAGGTTGATGTAACAGGAATATTTAAGGGTGGACATAGTTTTCGGCAAACCGCCCTGGCTTTCCAGTTGCGGAATGTTTTCGTCCAGAAGCTGCCGCAAAATCTCTTCAGATTTCTCGAGATTGCCATCGCACTGAAGCCTCAACGCGTTGTTGTACAAATCCAAAGCAATCTCCTCCTGTTAGCGGTTAGAATTGAGTTAGAGGTGAAAGAAATTTTAAGATTTCGCAAAATTGTTACCTGTGCTTCTTTTCTAATAGTCGGGGCGTCCTCGTCCGATAGAGAATCTCGATTTAAAGCTCGAATTTTTAACATACTTGAGTTATTTGTTTAAAGTAATCATAAACAAAACTTTAAGGTTAAGTCAAACACAACTGTCATTGGCGTAGAATGAAACAATGGTGGGGGTTATTACAAATACAAATCCCTCCAATCAGGGGCGTCACTAGAAAAATTATTTAGGCATACGTTTTAATTTGAACCTCGTGTGGACCAATCACAAAGAGAAAGTCTAGTTAACGGAAAGTGCCAAATTTAAAAATTCAACAAACGGAGTGAAAATTAAAGCATGCTAGGAATGTGCCTCGTTTATTGTTCTGTGTCGGTCACTTGAGAATCCCGCCAATTTTATGCAGATGTAACACTTTTGCAGCAAAAAATCAGTGTTGGGATGTAAAGTAGGACCCAACTTTTAGTAGCAAATGTTTAAATCCCTATTCAAATGCGATGATTACCAGTCAGCAGGTAGCATGTAATCTTTGAATAATAGCGTTGGTGCTGTGGTCAGGGCTGCATTTAAGTTTCTTGGTAATGGCAGCAAAATCCAGCGATGCAACTTTTTATTAAAACTGGGTACAATTATAATATATTGTTGTGTATCTGCAGAAATTAATTAAATAAGTAGTAATGGTTGTAATTATAACGTTGGTTGAAGCAAAATAAAATAAAGTGAATGGTTAAACCTCACACTGGGCGCTATACAACAATATCAAATTCATAATCAAGATATCCTCCTCCAGATGAATGTCCAGAATAAACAATTCATAAATTATTTAACCAACACAACCAACACCAACCTTTTTGCAGATCTCAGGGTCGCTGTTGTAACTGGTCGAACTGTATAAACTCGTGTAGCTGGTAACAAAGCAAGTACACACACAAAGAAAACATAGGGAAATTCAAGAAAATTACCATATAGAAAGTAGTCAGCAAAATTCATTTCAAAATTATCAGTGCATTTTCTTTTTTGAGATAAAATACTATTCAAGTTTATAAGTCAGCATGAACATGTTAAAACATCAATTATTCTGTTTGAATGTGGTAGACAATGATGTGGTTGAAATAAAATCAGTAGTTTGGACTTCCATTGTCATTGACAATGGAAGTCCAAACTACTGATTTTATTTCAATCAATTATTCTTTTATTTATCCTTCCAAATGTTTATATTTTTCTTTATAAGAAACACCCACCTCATTTATCTGATCGCAACTTTGGGGTAATAGTCTCCTGGCCTGAATTTTATATCAACCAGCGTTGGCGCGTCCGGTCCTTTAACACATCATGAGTTTCACGATCCAAAGCAGTAAACAAGTTGTCCAGGGTTTTGTTTGACCACATTAGTGCGGTTCAATGTTGTTTGTTGTATGCAAATCTCGGCCACATGTAAGTAAATTCAGTTCTCAACACTTCTTTCCAGTCAGGATACACCATTAATTAATTATAAATTTGTAAGAATCAATTTAAGGTCCAAAGGTCCTAATCTCCAAATTGTTTCTAGGTAAAATTCCGTATTGTAGTTTCTTCTCGTAATTTAATTCTTCCATTTTAATATTTCGAAGCGGAGATTTTCACAAATTCTAGAACAACACTTTGAATACGTAAACAAACGTTAACACATTTATTTTAATTCAAAAACACAAACTTATATACACAAATTACTAATTTAACGGAGCTGCAAATTTAGCGTACTTTCAGCTTGATAGCCAAAGTGCAACTTTTTTTTACAAAACAAAATTCATCGTCTTTTAGCGAGTTACCTAGCAACTGCAATACATACAAACAATTTTTAAGCGTCCCCAAAGGGTTTATCCAATCAGGATAAGCATTAAAATTGACCAAATTAATTAGAAATATCAATAAAATAACTTAACATTCGTATCACTTACATAACATTCAGAGTTTGTGCTAATATTTCATCTGAGTAGAGGTTGAATATTATCGGTGAAAGTACGCAACCTTGCCTTATGTATCTTTTGATCTCTGTATTTTCTGTGGTTGCACTTTCTAGCCTGACATTAGCTAAAGGGCCAATTTTTCATCGAAAAAGATACATTTTCAAAACCTTTGTTAGCCGCTCTTCAGCTGTTCCATTTACTTTACCGAGGGGGAGGTCTCCTGAGTCGACGCCGTTAATTGTGACATATTGCGAAATCAGTTTATATTTCGTATGTTTTATTCGCAAACTTTAGCGATATAAGAAAACACTGCGTGTACAAGGCCTGTCTGCAGTATCTTTTTTCAGGTATTATTAACTTAGATTTAATTGTATTGGGGTTCACTTGTGCGTGACCCCTTGTTTAATATTAAGATTGTTCGTTTCAAACTGTGTTTGTTCTTATTTTCAATAATGTTTATCTTTGTTCGTTATCGAATTATAATCATTTAACCGTTTTGCATGTATTCTGTCCGCCTTTTTTTAATTTAATTAAATACCTTTCATTAAACTTAACTCTTGTGTTACTATGATCCTTGTTAAAAGTAATGTGAAGATTCCTGTAAGGGTAACTGAGAGTATTTGCTGCGACCCATTGTTTAGTAAATTCACATTTCTATTAGGAACACTTGCGTGAAAAGATAAGTTCCATAATGCACAATCTTTGGATTGGCCGTTCAAAGTAACGTGGAGCTTGAACAGTGCCGGATCTAGTGATCCTGACTTTATACTTTAGCTTTATCTTGAATTTGTTTAGATTTAAGAGCGGTGTATTTTACAAATTGACCCCCCCCCCCTCGCTTCTGAGCTACGCTAGGGCATGCTTCCTTTATTACCTACTTTCATAACTTCTTCAGCTAATATTTCGGGTCCAGATTCAGCTGTTGCTTGTTCATTATACATTTCATTATACAGTGGCCTTTCTCCATCTTCAAGTAGCCGTTTAATACAGTCCTCGGCTAGAAGCTGAATTGGGGCCCTCTCACGGGGGTATGGAACACCCCCAGGGGCGGGGGGTCCGGGTCCTCCCCCGGAACATTATTGAAAATTACATGCCTGAAAACAGCATTTTGCTCTATTTTGGCACTTAAAAAGTAATTGAACGTAAGCAAGATCTTAATAAAAATAATTTTAACTTTATTAAACATAATTAATTTTATAATATTTAAAGAAATTTTCATTACTTTTTTTATTATATCTAAATTTTTCAAAAACTGGATTTAAAAACATTAGTAATAAACTATTAACTACAAGTGGTTAATTACGAATATGAGAGAGAGAGAAATATTTGTAGTTCAGGCAACAGAACCACAATATTACAGTCATAAGCTAAATTTTATGAAACACCCCAGTCAAATATACATTGATCAGGGAAAACGTCAATGAATAAGCCAAGGATACTTAAGGGAACAATTTAACTTTTTAATGCAATATCATGGCAATTATTGTAGTACATGTTTATAATAAAAAGAAAGAACTGTAATAATGAATTATTTGAAAGTCAAATAAAAAGGAGTGGGCGTAATAGTAACAGAAGAGGTTAACAAAAGAATGACTAAATATGATCTTATATTACCGAGGATCATAGTCATAACAGCAGACATGGGAGAAGAAATACGCATAGTCCAAATATACAGCCCAGTAGAAGGAACTGATGAAAACACAATGACTGAATTCTATGCAAAACTACAGCGCACATTAGATAAACTGAGGGAAGAACGCAACAAAATAATCATAATGGGAGACTGGAATGCCAGAATAGGTACAGACATACATAAGGGACTTGGCTGCAGAGAACCATATGGAGAAAGGTAAATAAATAGAAATGGAAACAAACTGCTACAATTCTGTATAACTGTAATGTTCGTGAAGTAGTAATTAAACCCTGTATTTTATTCTACTTTATTTCCACAAGTGCACACATAATAACAACCATTTACAAGACAGGGCTGACACACTCTGTCCACAATCGGACGCTGTATCCATACCCCACGCTCATGCGCTCGTGGGGTATACATATACTTTACACATATTACAATAACAAACGAGCTAAAAATTGGAAACTCCTTCTGGAAGCAAAAACAAGAAAACAGACCCACTTTCGTCGCGCAAGACAGACAAGCAAGTAGTATCATAGACTGCATAGTATACACAACAGAAATGGAAGAAGACATAAAAGTGGAACCAGAACTGCCAAGCAGCAATAAAGGCTCTGAAAGCCTATAGCTGTGAATCCAAGCTTGTCTGGGAATGCCTAGGCAACCTTAAGCAACTGGCCAGCAAAAACCACGTAACTCTATGGTGGGTTCCAGGGCACGAGGGTATACCAGGCAATGAAAAAGCCGATGAACTCGCAAAAAATGGTGCTACAACGGCATACACTGGACCTGAACCTTGTTGTGGAATACAGAAAAGCCACATTAAGCGCGAGGTCATCCTATGGGAGGAAATCCTCGTACTGGGAAAACACACCAGGACAACGTCAGGCAAAACAGTTTATAACCATTTCGCAAAACAAAGCAAGGAACGCTTTATCTCTCAGCAAGAAGGAGCTGCAGACCATCACTGGTCTTTTCACAGGCCACACTCCACTAAAATACCATCTATTTAAGATTGGTAAGGCTGAGGACCAAATATGCCGCCTATGCAATGAGGCAGCAGAAACGGCTGAACACATCCTATGCAGATGCGATGCTGCCGGTCGACGCAGACACAATATTCTCGGGAAAGAGACCAGCACTTTACCGAAATAAGAGACTTAAATCTCAGAGACATCCTCAGGTTTTTCAATAGCCTTCAACTTCTCTAACAAAGGCAAGGGCTTGGAAGTTAGAATAGAACCACTAAGGATCGCAGTGACGAAAGGCATGCCAAGGCCAAAGCCCCAAACAAATAATAATAATAATACTCTTCAAGTATTAGTGTTAAAAGGAGGGTGGATATTTAAAAAAGATAAAGTAGAGCAGATATTTGAATTGAAGAAAGGATTAGAAGCCCTGGGTATGGGCATCGAGCAACGGAACCCACAGCAGCAATACCAGCGAACCACAACGTTCAAAAACACAGCTCTACTGACAAACACAACTGTATACAAAATATAAAATAAATCTTACACAACAAACCAAAGGTATAAAAAAATTACTTTATTAAAGTGTATATTATTAAAGCACAATTTTGTTACATAAAGGTGATTTATAAATAATAGAATTAAAAATACATTTTATCACATTGTTCGTATTAACTTTTCACAATGATTTTGTCTCCGTCTTGAACAGAATAGAAGCCAAGCTCTTTGCCTTCATCAACCAGGTCGATTTCAATTTGGGACTGTGCTCCACTGATGTAGGTCAGGATGGGCCTGCTTGGGAGGTTAAACACCCTTTGCGCCAACATGATCAGCTTTTGGACCAAAATCGACGGGGGGAGTCTTTTCGTTATGATGCGGTCGCCGTGCAAGAACTCAATTTCAACTAAAGAAACCTTGATTAGTTTGGATTGGACGACTAACTCGGATTCTTCGGGAGTTCCGTATTCTAGAATTGAAAATAATAATCAGCTATCGAAAATTGAAGCACGAATTTAAGTAATTTTACTTTGTATGAGCTCTTCATAACGGTTGTGTAACTGTAAAAATTTTGCCTTTCTTTCTGGACTGTCTTTGACCGAAAGCCAATCCAATCCATATTTTTTAATGTAGTCATATTCTGCTCCTTTTCTCTCATCGCTTCGGATTAGGGCCCCATTGAAAACCCTTAAATTGGCTATTCTGGCTACAATTAACTGAATGCATGTAGCGTACGTCTCAGTGTCCATTATGGGGTTTTTCAAAAAGCGAAAATCTTCCAAATTCGGTAATTTATTAAGCTCACCTACGGATTCCCACTGAAAATATAAAATTAAAAAATTGTCTAAATCAAGGTATTGCAAATTTACATTGTCGATTAGGTTTCCTGAAATAACCAGTTTTTTTAAGTTTCTGAAGACATTACGGTTGTGGAATTTAATTTTAGTTAATCCTATGTTTTCCAGGTTGATATGCTCTAGGGTGGCTATTGTGGTGAGCTTGCACACCTCATTCCAATCTTGAATTGGATTGCCTTCTAGGTCAAGTAATTTTAATAGTTGGAGGTCTTTTTCAGAGGTGTCTAGTGTGTTTATGCCGTTGTGTGGAACTCTAAGCTCTTGTATTTGTGGAAAGACTTTCGATATTTTCAGAATACTGCTCCAATTTAGCCGCATGTTGCCACCTATTAATACTTTTAAATTCGGGAATTTATACTTCTCATAGTCTTCAGGAATAGATAATAAATTTTCACTAAAAGATAAATAATTTAGATAAACAATTCTAGGGAATTTTCCTCTCGTTTCCTACCTCACATTCAACCACTGCAAGTGTTCTAATTGTGCACAAATATTAAATACTGAGCTCCAGTCGGTTAATAGATTTTTTGAAAGGTCTAACTCGCTTATATTCGGACATATTCGTTTAATTCCATTTGGATCGCCAACACTCGATACATTCTGAAGGCGAAGGTTTACTATATGTAGGCTGTTAAAATCCCTAAAAATCATTTATTAGTTAACACTTCAACAACTAATGATCCTAAAATATTACCTTTGTCTGTTGGTGATCTTTTCAAAACCTACTAATTCAATAAAAGGTGCATTTATTGTTTGCTGAATACACAGAAGTTGTTGCTCAGTTACTTTAGCAGATGCAGCATCTTCTGGCTGACCATATCTCGACGTTATTGCATTCACAGCAGACTGCCCCAGCTGCACTTTTTCAGGACGGATGAAAGATCCAGATGTATTATAACTAAAATCAAATTTTCAATGTTCCACAATATCCTTATCGGGCATACACAAACCTTGCAGTAAAATAAGAAGCCCCGTTAACAGTCCCGTTGTGTTTCCCTCTGGTTTGGTCATCCCAATCGATGCCGAGCCAAGTATCAGAGTAGCCTTTCACCGGCCCCACATATTTAACTGTTCCAAAATGCCCCAAGAATTCTATTCGGTCGCCGACATTCGCTGTTTTCACTGGAGCCATTGCAGGTTCCACTTTAAACACCATTACTTCAGCGAAATCGGAAAAATTGTGAGTAGCCCAAAAAGTTAGGTTAGGAACGCTCACCAACAATATGAAAAATGTTTTATCTGCGTTTAAAATTGAGTACTGAGGGTGGTAATTAATATATTACACCGTTTTGGAAATATCTTAGGTTAAATTTGGGTTTACTATTGGTATTTTGTAGAAAAAAGTTAAAAAAATAACACAGTTTGACATTTCTCTATTGTAGTGGTTAATATACTGCCTTTTGTTTCTTTGGGGATGAATACAATCCCGTTAATAAAAAGCGCGAATTTTAAATTTTCAAATTGTAACAATAATATTTGGTGGTTTTCGTAATAGTGTCTGGTTTATTGAAGACAAACATTTTGCGTTACAGAATTTCGATAAATGTATTAGTAGAATTTCTCTTGTTTTTAAGAAGAATTAAAATTAAAATTTATGTATTTTAGGTTATTTCATTTATTTATTTTAAAAAGCGCTGGAAAATGTTATCTATTTATAAGAGAGTTTTCAGGAATGTCTCAGTTTTTCGCCCTTCTACATGTCATTTTCTTTTGCCTTTTTGATGTCCTTCTTGAAATTCTTTAGCTTGATAATGTTCTTATATTTTTTTCCTCTTTTTTGTTTCTCTATCCTCTGTAGGAATACATTGTTATACACTTTTTGGCCATCTGCTCTCTTCTAATCTCCCCATATGACCATACCATTTTAAGAATTACATTCCTATTTCGTGTCTGAAAGTTTCCTTTCCGCAATTTTCCTTAAACTTTCGTTTCTTATGTAAAATTATGTGCTTTTTCTCCAATACTCTATTTCAAAGGAATTTTATATAATTGAATTAATAGCCTCATAAGATCCGACATTTCTGCACTGTATGTTACTGCGCTTCTATAATAAATTTAATCATCAGATGCTTTGTTCTCTTGATAATTTCTTAACTGCAAAACATAGAACTCAATTATCTAATTGTTAGAACTTTGGAAAAGCCTTTACTACCACGATATTTAGAACACCTGAATACCTATTTCAATAACCAAGTTGCCATCTTCAGTAAGAACTTGGGCCAGCTAAAGTAACTTGGCTGAGCAATACCTTTTGAGATAAGTTCTTCATCTAGTCAACAATCTAATTGTTCGTTTTTTGTGTCCTATTTTTCATTTACATCTTTTGCACTTATTCCTTCACTTATCAAAAGTACTTCTTAATATTTATATTCTTTCAATGTTTTTATTCTCTGTATGCATGTCTTTCCTTCTCATCCCGATACTACGTATTTTGTTCCGTACATGCTTATCCTTAAATTATATTTCTTTTATTCTCCAATAAGGTGTCTTCATTGTATTATTCTTCTACAGTTCCTCTTCCAGAAATATAGCGCTTCGTCTAAGTAGATTTTGAACAGTGTCGGTGACATGCTACGGCCTTGTTTATGGTCTTCGTTGACTTTCAATTCAGAAGATAGATCTAGGTTCTGGTTCTAGGTACGAGCTTGATACCATTTTTAATTACTTTTGTGTAGGTTTCGTTGATGATTTTATTTTTCAGTAATACCTGTAGTTGTTTTGGGGCACTGTGGCACACACCTTTGTTGATTGACAAATGTTAGACACATTTTCGCTTTGCAATCAACTTCAATTCTTTATTATATAATAATCGTCCAATAGCTTCTCTGTTTAGCTCAGCTCCCTAAGTCCTTTATAATTCGTAAAGTTTTTTCTACCCCTCTGCTTGAATATTGATGTTATATGTGCCTCTTCCTATTCTCGTAGTAGGTATATCATCTTCTTTGAAACACTTCTTAAATAAATTAGTTAATGTGATGAAAGTTGGTACATTTTGAATGAGCTCTGTAGGGAATCCTTCATGACCATTTGATTTTCTCTTTTTCACGTGTTTTAGGGAGCTTTCTCTTTCTGTAGTATAATTCTCGTTGAACGTTCTCTTCTCGTATCGTTTATTTTATTCTATAGTTTATATCAATGTACTCGAAACGTTGAAAGGATGGGTAACAGTAACAGACTAGCTAAGATACCAGCATCCCACAAACCCATATTGATAAGACCACAAGAAGATCGACGAAAAGGTAGTGTGAAAGCTGGACGTCGCTTCTCAAAACAGTTAGCTAAACCGAAGGGGTATAAATTGGATTTAACATAACTTAATACTAAAAAAAGCAAAAGAGTTCACATTTTCCTTCTTTTGGGCATTATATGATACTGTGGTGACTTCATATGTAATTTATCTCAACTAATAGAGCCGCGAAGAGCACTGATTATCACAGACGTTACTTGGCAATGGGGGAGAGGCAGAACAAGCATTTATAAGTTTAAAGAGAAAACTTCAGTACTTCAGACATTTACTATAATATCAACAAATGTGTTGAACTGTACGAAGATACTGGACTAGATGGTGTCGGTACGATACTTGCTTAACGGTCCAAGTTTTCGGCAGGCTTGTATTGTATTGTAACGGCTCGCTCTGTTAAGGTTCGTCCCTAAATAGCGCAGTGCCCATCGCGAAGGTTAGTTGCTGGTTCAAGGGTATGAGCTGTATATCATCCGGTTTCAGTATTCAGCTCCCGAGATATTTGTACCGCAGCCTCATGAGTTTGAGACATCGGACAGACACTATGTGAAAAGAAGATTCATCATTTTCATGGCTTAATCTGCAAGTGGGATCGTCAATAATGCCGATTATTTGTAGGTGTTTGTTGAGATGACATTGGTCCGTTAAGAGTCATGTCAGGGTCTTGATTTGCTTCTTGTTAAACTTTAGAAGCTCTTGGAACTTTGGTAGGGGTTCCTATCCAATAAAGAGTTTAGCCTGCCTAGATCCCTGTTGCAATGACCAGTCATGAGAGAATTGGGATATCACCCAATTCTTTATTTCTAGTTTTCTAGGTATCATAGCAGCTTTGAGGTATCTCAGCGGCAGCGTCATGTTTCAATAACGATTCACCTTCCCAGCGCTTTGAGGTATCTCAGCAGCTTACCACGTCCCTTGAAGGTTGCGCGTTGAAGTATCTCAGCTGCAGCGTCAAGTTTCAATAACCATTTACCTGCCCAGCGCTTCAAGGTATCTCAGCAGCTTACGGCTTCCCTTGATGATTGCGCTTTGAGGTATCTCAGCGGTAGCGTCAAGTTTCAATAACCATTCACCTGCCCAGCGCTTTGAGGTATCTCAGAAGCTTACGGCTTCTCTTGATGATTGCGCTTTGAGGTATCTCAGCGGCAGCGTCAAGTTTCAATAAACATTCACCTGCACAGCGCTTTGAGGTATCTCAGCAGCTTATGGCTTCTCTTGATGATTGCGCTTTGAGGTATCTCAGCGGCAGCGCCAAGTTTCAATAACCATTTACCTGCCCAGCGCTTTGAGGTATCTCAGCAGCTTACGGCGTCCCTTGAAGGTTGCGCTTTGAGGTATCGCAGCGGCAGCGTCAAGTTTCAATAACCATTTACCTGCCCAGCGCTTTGAGGTATCTCAGCAGCTTACGGGTTCCCTTGATGATTGCGCTTTGAGGTATCTCAGCGGCAGCGTCAAGTTTCAATAACCGTTCACCTGCCCAGCGCTTTGAGGTATCTCAGCAGCTTGCGGCATCCCTTGAAGGTTGCGCGTTGAAGTATCTCAGCTGCAGCGTTAGGATTCAATAACCCTTCACCTGCCAGCGCTTTGAGGTATCTCAGCAGCTTACGGGTTCCCTTGATGAGTGCGCTTTGAGGTAGCTCAGCGGCAGCGTCAAGTTTCAATAAACATTCACCTGCCAGCGCTTTGAGGTATTTCAGCAGCTTACGGCTTCCCTGGATGATTGCGCTTCGAGATATCTCAGCTGCATTTTCCAGTTCTTTAATAATTCACGTTACACCTTCAGAAAACCAACCCGCGCACAAGCCTATAACTGCAACTTTAGTATTTTGTTTTACTGAGCAAATAGTTTAAATTCCGTTATTCTGAGATCACGTCGCACTACCTCGGCTAAGGTTTCCTGCAGTTTCCTAGCCTGAACAGGCGAATACCAGGGGTAGTTAAATTGCACTGTCTGCAGTTGATATTTATGTTATAAAAGTATTTAACCTCTCTAGTGTTTTATTTCTCGTATTTAACTCAACTACTCTAGTTCCGAAACTAAGACTATCACGACGAGACACGGCGAATAAAAGGTAAACACAACACAAGGGTCCGTAACGTTACACTATTTCTGATAAAATTCTCCAGGGAGCCCCTTGCTATATACAGTTTACATTTGGCTCTGTGCGGCGTTGCTCTAACTAACGTGTGTTACGCAAATCGCCGGGGAATGTCCTAACTATATGTAATTTGCTGCCGGGACTCCCCCCCCCCCACATGTGTAATTCAGATTATCCCTTGGGATTCTCCTAAAACTGTGTAATATTCAATTTTCCGGGAAATCTTCTAGCTATAGGTATGTAATTCGTATTTGCTACCAGGATTCCCCTATCTATACGTGTTTCAGATTCTCTGCTGGAATTCTTCTAACTTTGTGTGCGACAGAATATTTTTTCGGGGAATCCCCCTGCTTTATGTAATTTGCTGCCGGGACTCTCCTACATATATGTAATTCAGATTATCTTTTGAGATTCACCTAAAAATGTGCGATACTCAATTCTCCGGGAAATCTTCTAGCTATATGTAATTTGTATTTGCTGCTGGGATACCCTTACCTATGCGTGATACACATATTTCCGGGCAATCTCCCAGCTGTATCTAATTTCCATTTACTGCTGGTATTTTCCTACCCATACCCATATCGGATTATTTGCAGGGATTCCCCTAACTATGTGTGTTAAAGAATTTTTCGGGGAATCCGCTGCTATATGTGGATAATTCTCATCCTACCCAGCCTATCCCGGTTGAGCACATTTCATGTCTAACATGCCCCACCCTTGAATGCCCAATTACAACTAAGACAACACACCAACCTGGAGAGTGCAGTAGCCAGGAATCGAATCTAAGGAACTTTTCTAACATAACTATGAAGCCAAGCGCCTCGGCCACTAATCTACGGCGGTCCCCTGAAAAGAATTTAAAATGGTCATTTTCTGAATATATCAAAAACAATCAATTGTGAATCAATTTTCATTCTTCTACTGTAGCTAACGAAACGTGGTTAGCGTTCAATCAGTGTGTAACTAGAAACAGGATAAGAGCTATTTATACCACTAATTTACAGAACAGTATATTCTATTATATAAAGTGTGTTTCAAAATTAACGTCCGTGCTTTAGGGATTTGATTCGTGGGCTAAAGCAAATCGAAAATTAAGAGTGGAAATTTTTCCGAGTGCCCTGCGTTATCGAGTTATTGATAAAAAAGTAAATAATAAGTTTTATCGCACGGTCGCTGTAGTTAGTTGTGCAACATAATTACATTAGGTGGCTATTCATGAATCGTTCTGTCATATTGATACGTATTATTATTTTCTTTTCCTTCTGCTTTGAAATATGTAAAGTATTTCGCTTATTTTGATCTTCAGTTTACATTTCTGTATAATACAATTATTTAAGATTTTGCTTATTAAATGTAAATATATTTAGTAGTGTCTTGTCACAAGTTTACTTATTATTATCTGTTTTGATCGAATTTCTAATAAACACATATTATTTAAGACACAGAAGGTAGATTCATTCAGTTTTACAGTTTAACCTCGGCCTTGTTTCTAGTTTTTGCTGATTGCATAAAAGTTAATGTAGTGGAACTCGGAACAGCAAAGCGAGTGCTTTGTGAAAGAAGTTGAACTTGCTCTTGGATCTGATTTTGTAAGTTTTTGCCTTTAATTACAAATTTCCACCTTAATCTTTGAGAAACTGATTCAACAATGAAGCGCTCATGTTTGGTGGTAACCGATGTTCAATTTGAATCTGTAACCCATTATTAGAGCGTGATGAAAGTTGTTTATCATAAAATCGTTTGAACATCTTAAGGTTACATGCCAAACGCATGTACATCAAATTAATTGTTTGATCCCGGCCTTCACCTTACCAAAAATCAATTCAAAACTGATTTAATGCGACAGGCGCGATTTCGTTTCGAAAATCCGGAGTATCTCCTGATTCCAGCATCTTCAAGAGCTCTCCGGCAAAAAAGGACCGGATGAGGCGATGTTGCCTCACCAAACTAAATGCAATGAGCACATGCGATGTCGCAACAATAATTTTTTTATGGTGGTTTGATATTTTGCCAGCGAAGGCCGCGTTTATGTCTTACAAACTTTAAAATTGCCTCGCTTTCGAACGAGACGGTAATTATTCGAATTTCCGTTTTTCTGACTTTAAGGGATCCACATTATCTGGATTCGAACATTAGTCGCGACATTTACCTTTGCGGCGTATTAATTATTTTCGAGGACCGCTAATTACAACGCTCGTCTATAAATTGGCTTTATAAAGTGATTAACCAGGATCTTGTACATTTTTAAGTAGAAAAACCTTGGCCACTTTTCGAATTGATTCGATGATTGTTTTATATTAATCACCCATCAAGTATTATCACCGTATTTGAAAGTTATACGCCGTAGAAGAATTATTGCCAACTTTTCAGATTTAATTTGTTTATTTATTTGGGTAATTAAATGGAAAGAGGACATTTTTTTAAGACTTATTCAGGGTGTTTACATGAAAAAGTGTTGGGAAAGTTACTTTAAAAAAGTATCTAAATACACTACAGCTACTATTATGATAATTATTTCAGTTAATTTTTCGCTGTTTTTCATACAAAAACGTGTTAAATGTTTTTTTATAGTACTGCCACTCGGGTACCCCTAAACCTCACTTTCATTAAGGATGCCAGTAAAATAACAAATACAGCTTAACAACTCTGGCGTATACCTACCTGCTTGCACAATTACAGAATAACAACTTTATAAATAGATCATTTGAAGATGTCAGTACAGG
Organism: Limonius californicus; assembly: GCA_014611495.1. Classification (NCBI taxonomy): domain Eukaryota; kingdom Metazoa; phylum Arthropoda; class Insecta; order Coleoptera; family Elateridae; genus Limonius; species Limonius californicus. Next base: position 27,370 of record JABXWE010006740.1, read on the forward strand.
ATGTATAGGATTAAATTTTATTATATGGTCCTTCGTACTTTCAATTGTATTTCTTGTTCGTGGCTAACACTTCTGGAAACCTTCTAAGCCTAACTGTAGTACTTTCATAGACAGGCTATAGGGAATTTTATTTAAAATTTTAAACCGTTAATTCTTTGTTAAATTATTTTTATTTAAACTTTATAGACAAAAATATATGCTCGATATTTTTTTAAAATTATGTATTGAAAAGTAGCTTCCATTGATCCCTTACAAATGCTGTTTTTTGTAATAGATATTTTCTAGTTCTGACCTTTGTTATTAATGTTATTGAAAGTATTAGCAATATTTTATAAATGTGTGGTATATTAACAAAATTCCACATTTTGTCTATAATTTAAAGTCGTTTTAATGCTTGCAGGAATAACACAGGTTGTACTACCGCAAATTTCTATTCATCCTGTAACAAATAAATGAAATTTATCTAAAATTATAAATTTCTTTAACGTGTTTCAGGAAAAAATTTGAAAAAATCAGATATTTACGAAGCAGAATACAATAGATATTTTTGTTTTCATAAATCCATAAAATCTTTGAAAAATCACCAGATAGCATTCTACTCCATCATTTGTAAATTTAAAACTCGCGCGTTCTACTAACGGGATTTTCTTCTTTTTTAAGTGCTTTGTCTAGGAGATGTAGTGATTTTCACGCTTATGCCTGTGTTGCGCGTTAAAGTAGCGCAGCCATGGAGGACCTACAGCATAACGTGGGTTCCGAACAACGGGATGTGTAAACACTTCTATTCCAGAGAAGATTTACTGGGCAGAATACCTTGCTGGTTTGTTATTGCCTTGCGAGAAGGAATGGCAGTTAAAAATCTGATGTTTCGGTACTGGGAATTGAACCCCGAATTGTAAAAATCCAAAGTAAAATAAAAGCTAGATATTCACAACCGCGATAGAGAAATATTAAATTGTGGTTTTTGTAATGTTTTTGTTACAAAGGCTAAAATGTATTTCTAAAAGACACCTTGGACACATATCGAATGCGTTTTAAAATTTCTTAATGTTTTGAAAAATTCGACGGCTGTAAGGTTTAAAATTTTGTGAAACAAGTTTATTTAGTGGATCTTTGGGGTACATACCCGCGTTTAGTGCGTGGGCAAATCGTCAAGCGGGTATAGTGAGGGTGTATAAACAATCAAATGCACCTGCGATCACCTGATCTATCGGTTCACCGATCAAACCGCGGAAAAGACAGCAAGAACGAGGGAGGAAGTAGAAAAAGTAGAAAAAAAGCTAAGTGATCAAGTAGTCTTGTATTGTAGTCAAGTCGGATCTAATATATATATAATTATATCAAAACGGGGGATACTGTAACAAGTGCATGAAAGTGCAGTACAAGGGGACAGGTAAGGTTCAGCAGGTAGGAACCCTTGCGGGACGGCGAAAAGCGGGTCGACAAATAAGTCGTCGCAACTGAAAACTGAATTCTTGGAATAAGGCCATAAATTTCAAGCGAGGATACCATAAGCCGACTTGCGCCAAATTTCCATGATGTAAGGGGCACGTTTAGTAAATAGGTCGATTTTGAACGCGTGCAAGATAGTAAAACTTGACTTTTGTTATTCATTGCGGGTAAATCTACTGTATTTCATTGTGAATTAGACAGTCTTTAAAAATTCACAGTGGGGGGTAGTTAATAAGCAGAGTAAATACGTCGATTTTGAACTCATGGAATTAAGTAAAATTTGGATTCTGGATTTTCATTGTGTGTAAAACTATTGCATTTCATTGTGAATCAGATAGAGTTCATAAATTCGCACTGGGGTAGGCAATTGTAATGTTTTAACGTAATAAATGAATTGTAAACGTTAACCTCATTTAATCTAATTTAATCTAATTTTACTTATTTAATTCTATTTAATTTGATTTTGATTTTAAATTTTTAAATTTTAAGATTTTAAAATTTAAATATAAAATTTTAAAACCACCGCAATCACGAAAGCCAACAGAATGGCAGTTCGAAGTATGGAAGAGAAAATACACAATATTTCAACTTACCACGGGGGAAGAAAACACTTCGACGGCACAAGGAATTCTAGAAGGGAAAACAATAACTGAACAACTCACTACATCAAGAATTAAATACTGGGCACATATTCTAAGAAGACCTGCCAACCATCCTCTACAGCAAGCTTATGCCATGCAAACAGAAGAAAAGAAGATCGGAAGACCATGCTACACGTGGAATACATCATTGGAAAGGGACATACAAAACACCGGCATACCTAAACAGACATGGGAGGATTGGGCGCGAAGAAAAGAGGATATCCGAAGAGAGATAAGAAGAATATAGGCACTGATTGAAGAATCCCATCAAGAACCGACTGAAGAAGCACAGGATAAAGAAGAAGAAGAAGCAGTAAGAGGCTGAGGAAGGGGAAAACAAAGGAGAAGGAACGAAACAAGTACCAGTGGGAAAGAAAACGATGGACTCTGAGATGACAACTGCAGAGGGGAAGGCTGGAAAAGAAGGAAAAACAATCGAGAGTCAACTTTACAATTAAGGGGAAAAATACGAGTTGGGGTTAATATTAAGTTACTAGTTATTAGGAAACTAAGATAGATGGAAACTGTTACCTTAGAACAATAGATAGATAAGAGATACGAACAATGTGAAACTTTGATACCAAAGTTTATTAGGGTCAAATGCATAATCGCATAACGGTCCCGGGTAGGTACTCAAAATCCCATTGATGCGTAGCTTACTAACTACCCGGTGTTGCAGCAGCGGTGCCTTGCGGTATACATTGTAGGCATGCTAACGCGGTGCAACACCCCACCCGATCCCACCCTATCCCATAAAATCCTTCCCACCTACTGGCATGGGGTGGGCCTGGCGTAATCCAGGATTGACCCTCGAGTCAGCTCCATGTCAAATGATGATGATGGTGATGTAAGGATTAAAATTTTGTGACAACGTAGAGGCGCGAATGATCTATAAAATGACTTTATCTTTTACTCCGAAGTTTTCTAAAATTTTTAAGAAGTGATAGAGGTGTAATACCTCTCTAAAAAGGGTTCAGCTGGCCCGTCTGATAGTACCCTGTAAGGACCCCTGCCACGGTACGGCTCAGTTGTCCCGAGGTAACGGGGCCCTTGCGGCTGGGCTAATCACCCGCGCGAGATAAGAAGATTCAGCGACCAAACAGTAGCCTCGGAAATGGACGGACTATTGCAAAACGGACACGGCGCGATTAAGGACAAGAAGGGAAGTGAAAAGAATGGCTGCCGACCGCAACCAATTCCGAAAATGGACAGCGGACCCGACGCTCTGAAAGGCAAAAGAGTAATGGAAAAGAAGAAAAAGAAGAAATACGTATTTCCGCTGCCATCTTCCGTAGAAACTTGAACTAACTAAAGTAACTTTGGTTGAGGAACACCTCTGGAGATAAGTTCTTCACTAAGGCAACAATTAAGGTCCACTGCTAAACACACATTTTCGGACATGGAAATTTTTAGGTGTTTCTGATGTATTTCGGCACCCTAAAAATGAATTTAAAAACAGAATTCGCCTATCATCCACGAATTTTTAGCAACAAGAAATTATATTTTGCAAGTATACAACATATGCATATTGCGCCACTTTGTGTAGTGTATCAGCAATGTCAAATATAAGGTGTTAAGACAATTTCATTCCTGTCTATAACCTACATGCAAGAAGTACGCACCATATCAGATATTGTGCATTAGTAGGCATTTACCGGCGTATGAAGTTACTGCATTTCCTATGTCGTGCCGCGAAACGTCGTTACTAACGTATTCGTGTTCTACATACTTGATTTATGTTTATTACCGTACTGTGGTTGACTGTGAATTAACAAGTAAGCACAATGCCTAGGCAGTGTGTAAATAATGTCAACAGTTTTTGTTATGTGTGCGGGCACTAACTTTTAAATCGCAAAAACGTACTTTGACCCCATTTGTACGAAGAGCTTACGAACTTTATTTCGGAGTTAAAGTAGGAGATCAAGATAAGTCATGGGCTCCTCACATATGTAGTAAGACTTGTGTAACACTGTTAACAGACTGGTTGAAAGGCACAAAACGTAAAATGCGCGTTGCAATACCAATGGTGTAGAGAGAACAGAAAGACCATGCTACAGTTTATTACTTTTGCCTCACTAACATACTGGGTATCGGACCGAAGTCCAAGCATGCTGTGTAGTATCCCAATTTACCATCAGCTTCACTGCTCGTCGAACATAATGAAGATCTTTCTGTCCCAAATCCACCAGAATCATCGAGTTTGGACGAAGAAGAACTTGAAAGCACCGTTGTTCCAACTGATGATATGCAATTTTTGTTATTGACTCCATGAATTATTTACAATCTGTCCTAAAAGACAATAGGTAAATGTTATGTATAAGAAATTAACATAGGTGAGATTGACCCAATGGTCAGTCTCTTCAACTTAATTAACATTATTTACAGTTTAATGTTATATTGGTATGACTACATGGCTTTAATTTGCACTGCACTACACACGTTGGGGTAGGTCTAGCGGGTCCAACCGTTTCAGTATTTTAACCCGCAGCATTATGAGGAGCTCCGTGGCAAGGACGTTAGGGTGGTCGCTGAGGCGATTCTGGTATCGTGTACTCTGGATGGCGATTTCTTCTTTTATGGTGGGTATTTCTAGATCTCGATGTATGACATGGTTCGGTACAAACCAGGGCGCATTACAAATAGCTCGCAACATCTTCGATTGGAAACGCTGTATCTTCAGGATGTTGGAGTCGCTAGCCTAACCCCATAGTTGGATACCATATGTCCAGACCGGCTTTATTATGACCTTGTACAGGAGCCGTTTGTTTTCCAAACTTAGGTGAGATTTTCTCCATAATAACCAATACATCTTTCCATAGATCAGACCTAGTTGAAGTCGTTTTTGTCATATGTGTTTGGACCACGTTAGGCGCTGTCTAGGTGAAGGCCGAGGTATTTTACATCCTCTTTTTGTGGGAGAGAGGTGTCGTTTAACTTCACCTCAGGGCATATTCCTTTTTTCAGAGAGAAGGTTATGTGGGTCGATTTAGTACTGTTGGCTTTGATATGCCATAATTTTAACCATTTCTCAATTTTATCAAGATGTTCTTGGAGGAATTCAGAAGCAAGTACTGGATCTTGGTTTGAGGCCATTAAGGCCGTATCATCGGCAAAACTAGCGATCTCCATATTTCTAGTTATTGGAAGGTCGGCCTTGAATAGGAGACACAAAATGGGGCTGAGGACACTGCCCTGTGGTACTCCAGATTTTATAGGAACTAGGGAAGTGCAAGAATTGCCATGTTTCACTAGGAAGCGTCTGTCGTAGGACTGCAGAGGGGTGGGGTAAGTTGTTCTTGATCTTATAAATAAGACCTTCATGCCAGACCTTTTCAAATGCCTGAGAAATGTCAAGGAAGGCAGCAGAGCAATACCTTTTGCTCTCCAGGTCGGCTTTAATCTTCTTGGCGACTCTGTGCACTTGTTCGATGGCAGAGTGTTTCTGGCGAAATCCAAATTGATGGTCCGGGACTAGTCTTCTTTCCTCTAAGAGGGGTTTCAACCTGGCCAGGAAGAGTTTCTCAAATACCTTCGATGGTATAGGCAGGAGACTAATCGGGCGATAAGAAGCTGCTTCTGTGGAATCTTTACCGGGTTTCTGAATAAGGATTATTTCTGCCAGTTTCCACTGGGAGGGAAAGTAGCCCAATCTTAGTATGGCATTGAAGATTACGGTAAACGTTTTGACGCCTTCATATGGTAGCTGTTTCAGTATTCTCATACTCCGGGGATTTCTTAGGGTTTAGGTCGGTTTTAATTACCGTTATGATTTCAGAAATCTTAAATGGCTTGGTTGGAAGATCTATTTGATAGGGAGCTTCGAGAATTGCGTGACTGTGCTCCTTTTTTATAGGGAGGACCTCCATTGGGAAGGGTTTAAAGACATCACTGAGGTGTTCCGCAAATCTGTTTGCCTTTTTTCATCATTTCTGGCCCAGTTCCCATCTAGAGTTCTGATGGGTGGATTTGTAACTTGTGGGCGCTTTAACTTTATCGTGACCTTCCAGAGCGAGTAATCAGTTGAGTCTGTGGCCGCGAGCGTTTCTAGGAATTTCTTGATTCCATGATTTTTGTTTTGGTTCAGTAGTTCTTTCAGTTGTTTGGTGGCTCTATTGTAGTCTGTCTTATCTCTAGGATGCCGTGTAATCTGCCAGCGCTTCCTTAGCTTACGTTTTTCGTCAAACTTTTCCTTTACATAATAGGGACAATTGGTAAGATCTTCTGGTTCGTACTTTACTGGAGCAAATCTCCTTGCAGCTTGAGGGATTTTGTATCTGAAATAGAAATTTCCGAGAGTTAGTGAGGCAAAAATTAAAGAGGGCATATTTGTGGGGCCACAAATACGAGAAGTAATGAAAGATGGAGAATTTGACAACTTGCCGAATGAAGTTGTCTTGGAAATGTCAAAGCTGAAAATTACTAAGATCTTGTGACTGAATTACTTAGTGCCTACAGAGAAATGGGATGAAACATATCTTTAAAAATTCTGGATGCTCATCTCGATTTCTTTCCGGAAAATTTGGGTGCCGTAAGCGACGAACATGGAAAACGGTTCCACCAAGGCGTTATAACCATGGAAAAGCGATACCAAGGCAAATGGGAGTCCTAGTTTGCTTGCTAATTACTGCCGCACATTAATCCGTGATGCTCCAGAGAGCAAATATCGCCGTAAAACATCCGCAACAACATTTTGAAGTAAGTACAACATTAAGAACATATCGATATTGATATATTTCCGTATAACGCACAACACTTCGTGGCAAATACAGTGTGGGTGATAGAGAAAATCCTAGGTCATTTTCTGCTTTCTGGTTAAATTTGACATGAAGTACTCCGCTTTTTATCCATGTCACAAAAAAAAGTTGATCTAACAACCAAAGGCTTAAATACTAAATACATCCCCGTTAAGATTCGTTACGCCTAACCGATTAAGGAATTATTTTCAACATATGAGTTAAATCTGAGTTAGGAATTGGCCCATTATCTGAATTTAAGAGATCCCTCCTATTTCTGAAAATATGAAAGCTCTCATATTAATTCAATATTTTCAATTCATTCTTTTGTTGAAGACACTTCCTTCGACAATTTAGATTTTCTAATTTTATACCGTGTCCTCTCTTGTAAATATGTTGTGTACCACTTGATTTATCAAACCTATGGTTTTTGAAATGAATTACATGGTCTTTAAACTTAATCTCAATATTATGTTTACGTTGCCCAATGTACTTTCCAGTACAGTGAGAACAGTCAATTTCGTAAATCCCCGACTTTTCCAAAGTTTTCACTTTGTCTTTAGGGTTTCCCAAATTTCGAATATTGTTATTTGAAGAAAATACAATTTTGGGGTTGATTTGTTTGTATATTTTATCAAGGCCTTTGGTTAAAGGATGGAACGGAATTTTGATGACATTTCTGGCGATTTCTTCAAAGTGGGGACTTTGTAAAGTTGTGTAATTACGAACATTTAATCTCAGCTTACGTTTTCTAATGAAATTATCAATAACGTCTGGAGAAAAACCGTTGTAGGAAGCAATATTTTTTATGCACCGATATTCAATCCTGAGGTTCTTATTGGAGTATCGGAAACTTTAAACGAAGTGTTACGCCTTTTTAATATAGTTTCATATTGCCACAAGTTACTTTTTGCTGTACCTCTGAAAGGTTTCAGAAAATAGGCTTGTATTATTTTTACGGCAGACAGAAGGAAATCCACAGAATCTTCGTAAGTTGAATGTTAATATACAGTGGCATGAAATCCTGCCTCATCCTGCATTGTTATTTGGAATTTAATGAAACTTTGTGATATAATTTCTAAAAGAAAGGTTTAATATCTTATCATTAATATGTCAGTGGTTTGTCTAATTACTGGCATTTCAGAATTCTTTCGAAAAAATTAAAGTAGGTATTGTTGCCGGAATCCCTTTATTCCCATTACCCATTATTCTAAAAAATAATGAGGTAATTAGAAATTACTTAATGCCCATTTAGAACTCATTTGTGTGAGAAATCCCTCTCGTATTTTAACTACGTGCACCATCCACTGAGATATACATGTCGTCAAAATTTCACCATGCCCTCACAGAAGAAACAGATTAGATTATCCGATGAAAATCAATTAACTGTCGTTGAAGTAATTAGGAGGTAGCTATGCGGCAATTAGAAAATTGAAGGTAAACCTGGAAGAGGTCGACTAAAAATCTCGTCTGCTAGCGATGATGCTGCGTTAAGAAGAACTAATCTGGCTGCCAAGAACATCAACTCTACAGAACTGACCAGTTTATGGTGAGAAGCTAGTGGTATGAGTTTGTACACGTTACACACTGTTAAAAAACCTAATTTTGGACTCGGAAGATGTACAGCACGCAAGCAGGAAACCACTGCTTTCTGAGAAACAGAAACTCCACCGTTTGAGATGTGCCAAGAATTATCGTCACAAGGCATCAGAATAGTGGAAAGAAGTGCTATTCAGTAAAGAATCTACTACTACGCTATGGGGATGCATGGTTTCCTAAGGAGTGAGTCTTTGGGATGACGAATGCCACAAAATACATTGAAGTACTGCAGAATAAGACGATGCCTAGTGGGAAAGTTGGGAGTTGGGAGAAGAAAGGTCTATTTCCAGGATGACAATGCACCTTGCCATAGGGCAAGAATGGTTTAATCTGGGATGTCGATCAATAAAGTCGATAGAATGAATCGGCCAGCAAAATTTCTAGACCTTAATCCCATCGAAAGCTTGTGGCGAAAAACGGGATTCAATCGAAGCCCTTATCAATGCCCGCTTTTACTGCATCTCCAAGAACTTGAGAAACTGGTAAATTCCATACCAAATAGACACAAATTAGTTATCAGGAACAAAGGCTGACCGATAAAGTATTAAATTATTCAAATGTTAATCGGTATGTTTTGTAATATCGTAAGTTTTATCCTAAATTACAACTATAAAATGTACACAATTTTGAATAAAGTATTTATTTCAAGTTGTTTTTTAAAAAGCAAAAATTGGATTCGTTGGCTGTACTAGAAGGGAAACGACATAAAATGGAAACTTAGCCAAAGGAAATGGAGGTAAATTATTAAACACGAAAAAAGAGGTAGACCTGTAGAAATACATAGAAAAAACTAAAGAATTTACAAGGTTAGTTGTAAAAGAGAAAAATGAAAATGGAATGGAGCATGTCTGAATCTAGAACAATACAGGGTGTCCTTTAAATGCCTTAAAAGCTTCAGGTAGAATTTTTTCTTTATGAATGCTTAATACAAATCTTCAAAATAAAGTAGGTATTTGGAGCTTAGTTTTCTTGTACGAGAGTGTTAAAGTTCATATCTTTAAAACAGAATTTCATGGAAACAATAACGAGACCTTTAATGTTGCACGTATCTGCCGATAAGTGACTGACTGCCACTTGATTATGTAAAGATTA
>JABXWE010006741.1:0-10057 GCA_014611495.1 Limonius californicus
AAATAGGTAAGTTTTTTCTTGTGCCCACCCTCTTTCTTAACTCACGAGCCGCCACTGCCTTTTTGTATACCAGCCAAATATTCAAATAATCGCAAAGTTAAATTTAATTAACACATGTAATTAACTAAATTTTATTATTTAAAAATTCTATGCAGGCGATTCACCCTGCTAGAATGGATTACACTTTTCTGAATTTTGATACGTTAAATATAGTTTTATTGGAATTAAAAAGGAAAAAGTAATCGTAATTCAACAATTTATATTATTCTCTCCCCGCGCATATTTCTACTTCCTCTGCGCTGCGGTCTTTCGAAGGGATGAAATGTCAGTTTGCACACTAATTATAGGTTAGATTAGAATAAGTTGATTTCTTTTGTTTTTATTTTAAATAAACCGGTAAGTAAAATTTGCAACAGTTTTACTTATATTTACCAAACGCGACAGTAATTTGTAATAATCTAAAACTACATATTAGAATTATGGCCGACCGAGACACCTCAAGTGGTTTCACAAGTGATGCAAGTGTGTTATCAGCTAAAGATTTACAAAGTGTTGAAGAAACGACTGACATTCCAATCAGATTGGAAACTTTCAATGAAGACAACAAACCAGACAATATAGAACATGATGAAACTGAATCTTGCGAAGCCAGCGATAACGAATTCGAGACCCCGAAAAAAAACGAATGGGAAGATGTGCTTGGCAGCGGCAGCCTTATGAAGCTAGTAGTTAAGGAAGGTGCACCCAATACAAGGCCACAGCGCTTACAGAATTGCAAAATTAAATACGAATGCACCCTGGAAGATGGAACTTTGGTGGATAGGAGTGATTGTTTTGAACTACAGCTGGGTGATTGTGAGGTACATATTTGATAATCATAGTTGAATGCTAGCAGATTTAAATTGTGTAAATTTTAGGTGATACAAGGATTGGACCTGGCGTTAGGGTTAATGAATGTAGGGGAAGCTTGTAAACTGAAATTGGAATCGAGACTAGCATATGGTAGCAAGGGATTAGCACCAACTGTACCACCTGATGGAACTGTCTGTATTGAAGTAGAATTGTTATCAGTTGACCAAGAACACGAAATTGAGACACTTTCAGTTGGTGAAAGGAGACTTATAGGGTATGTATTTCTTATTTTTTTTTCGTTTTCGTAAAAATGAAGTGAGGCAGAGTGGAATCCATAGATGTGTAGTAGAATATAGGGATACGTTTTGTTTTATGTGAATATGACAAAAACCTTGGGCAAGTTGTGTACTGAATGAAGGTACACTTCATATGAAATTTGCATTTACATAATCACTATATTCCATTACATATCCACAAGAAATCGGTGATGTGAAGGTTAAAACATCGGCTGATTTGATGTGCAATAACTACAAAATTACGCTTCTATTGTTAATTGACTACTGCCACGTGTGTTCTTTTCGGCCATATCAGGTGAGGTGTTTTAATTAGCCTTGATTTGAGATTTTATGCAGAAGTGTAGGAATTAATATTAAAATTTTGTGTTTCAATAACTTGTATGTAAAAACCCGTAGCACTTGTGTTTTTTATTTTGTTTAGATTCTGGAAGAACATTGTATTTCCAATAAGTATAACAAATATATTCTTACCCCACAAAGCGTTTGTGTTAGAAATAATGGAATTATCATTGTGGTTACGCACTAACCGCAAAATACCCAGTACATTGTTTTGAAAATACTATTTTTCTTTTGAATAAAAAGGATAATGTTCGAATATGGTAAAATTAAAATAAGAGAAAAAATATTGCTTGGATGAGAGATTAGAAAATGTAATATTTTTCTTATTATCTATGAAGGAAACAGGAACCATCAAATTTTTACTAAACACTTATCCGACTTAACTATTTGTAGAAAATTAAATATCTACACTTTAAATTCTCCAAAATAGCTCTAAATCTGAATCGAACTGGAACATTAAATTTGCTTTTCAGGAATAAAAAACGCGAACGTGGAAATTGGTGGTACAGCCGTGGTGAAAACCAGATAGCCATTCAGTGCTACCGAAGAGCACTAGATTACTTAGATGAAGTTGAAGGAGGGATTACAACGCCGTTGCCGGATGGAGAAACTGATGTGAGTGATGCAGCTCTGCAACAACTCTTAGAAGACAGAATAAATGTTTCCAATAATATGGCTGCTGCGCAACTAAAGCTGGAATTGTACGATGCCGCACTGCAGTCGCTTCAAACTGTCTTGCGTTGTCAACCGGAAAATGTCAAAGCTTTGTTTAGGAAAGCTAAGGCAAGTTCAGTTTAAATTAGTTTTTGTTATTTTTCAGTTATGTTTTTCATGCAGGTTCACAGAGCCAAAAATGATATTCAGGCTGCTCTGAGCTGTTTAAATAAAGCAGAAAAGGCAAGCCCCAACAATGCAGACATATTAAAAGAAATCGGGACTTTGGAGAGACTTAAGGAGAAACAAAAGAAATCTGAAAAAGAATTGGCCAGAAGAATGTTTAATGGACTTCAAACTGGTGCGCAAAGTGAAAAAAAGAAAACTAAATCTAAGGTAAGATAATGTTTTATTTTGAATAAACTAATCGTAACGTAAAAGGAAGAAACCTTTCTAAGGTTTATTAACATTTGATTGCATAAAAACAGTACATTTGAATATAACTGAATAGTTTTGTTCAGTTTGCTGTGCTGATTTTATGCGGCAAATTATGAAAAAAAAAGTGAAACAATTGTACAGTTTTAAAAATGTTTAATTTATATTTTCAGATGTTTATGTGGTGTACTGTAGGGGCAAGTGTAGCTGTTGGATTAGCCGGATTTGCTGCATACCGTTTTAAACTTGCGTAAACGTGTATTTGCATTTATTCCTCGTTTGTTTTGGACAACTGTATTATTTGTTATATTATAATCTATGTTCTGATGGGGTTTATCATTCCTCTGTTTTCACGAGTTTCAACTATTTTTACTTTACTCCCTCCACTTGCAGTTGTAGCTTCATAAAATATTTTAATACTTTTGCACTTTTACTGTGAACTTACAGGTGTTTTATGTTGAGTTTTTGTTTATATTATATACCTATATTACGTAAAATGTGAACTTATGGAAGGAACTTTGTGTTATGGATAAATAAAACATTTTATTAGCAATTATTTAGTTTTACTGAACTGTAAAATGTACATTTACGGTTTTGCGCATGTAGTACGATTAGTTGTACATTTCAGTTTTAGGCGAATAAAAACCACGCGGACTGAAGGCAGATATCGCCAAAATTAACAGAAACGAAAATTTAATGGGAAAAAGGAGGAAGAATGGGAAGTCTTCGGTAACAGATCAGGAAATTAAAAGAAAAATTAGAGAAGCAGGACAGGGAAAAACGCAGAAATAACGTTGTCATAAAAGGAAGAACAGTGGAAGGCATTGCTTACCAATTCATGTAAAATCAATGTTTTTTGAAACATTAGTGCTATCACATTTCTCTTACTGTTCTCAGGTCTATGGTCAGTCGATCACGCAGGAACTTGCTCGCAGAATACAGCAAGTTCATAATTCTTGTCTACGTTTTATTTATGGAATAAGAAAATTTGACAGAATCTCGCACAAATTAAATTATATAAAATGGCTCAATATGCATAACAGACGATTGTTGCAGTTTCCTAGGCTCTCCCATAAAATCATTCTTGAAGAACGACCACCTTGTATAATAACCACCTTGTATAATAAGATAAAATTTCGTACTGATGTCCATTCTTTAAAATTACATTTCAAAGGTCTCATAACACCGCCAATCCATAAGACCAGTGGCGGAACTTTGTACAGCTGGTACATTGCACCGGGGCCCAGGCCCTTTCGGGGTCCCTTTAAATTCTATTTTATATTTGGAGTCGAGGTGGTGCCTATGTACCTACTAAACGTTTCTTGTTTCTTTAATCAAATAAGTTTCTGAGATGACTGAGTAGTATTCGTCATTCGATCTGGGTCTACCACCAAAAATTAGACCCATAATTCACACCTTATTTACACTTAAATCACGTTCTCTAGCGACCGGGAACCGAGAACGCTGTTGACCTATGCTTTAAGTGGCCCACTCGCCTACAGGCCGCTTGCATGCCGCGCTAGCAGTCTGCTTGCCTGCAGTCCGATTTTCGATACACACATGCAGGTTTCCGACAGGTCTCTGCCTGCAGTTTTGGCCTGTTTCAACAAGTCTGCATGTGTGTGTTGCAAAATCGTAAGGTTTGGCCTGAAGGCAAGATTTTCAAATCAGTTTGAAAATTCCGGCCAGATCTGCAGGTTTGCTTTAAAATGTCTGATAAAAACACCGAGTTTGTGACTCAATTTATCGGCAAAATCCTGCTTTATGGAAAATAAAGGGCAAATGCTACGCCTATCGTAAGCTAAAAGAAAGAGGACACTCGAAATTGTTGGAATTTTACAGAACCGTGAACAAAAGCGCAACGATTGACACAGTAAAAAAGAAAATAAATAATTTAAGAAGTTCATTTCGCAAAGAATTAAAAAAAAATTAAAGCGTCAAAAAGAACAGGATCATCCGCAGAAGAAATTTATACACTGGTGTTGTGGTACTATAATTTATTGTTGTTTACGGCGGACCAGGAAACGCCAAGGGAAGCAATTGAAAACGCCGATGAAGGCGATCGCAGCGGAAACGAGGAATCCGGAAACAGTGATTACTCTGATGAGGTATGTATTTATCTAAATATTTATAGTTAAATTATTTAGTGCTGTCTAAAATAATAATAAAAGAGCAAAATAGTAATTTTATTTGTATTTGTTGATAACTTTAAGCTATAATTAATTTATAAATCTACAGTTATAATGTTATTCCAAATAATGGTGAAATATTTATATAAAATTTTCCTGCCATGAAACTTTTCCATCATTCATGAAATAATTCTTATAGATTTCACGATTTTCTTTCGCTTCTATCGATGGATTACGACCATAACTCAACGCTTGTCCATCCAGCATCTTTTCTCTCCTCCAATTTCCTACTATCACCTCGCCTGCGTCGACTATTTCCGTATCAACGTAGTTGTTAGGAATATAAGAATTTTTTGTATGCCGTCTCAAAAAATTGTGTAATGCACACGATGCTAGAACAATGTTATCAATTTTTTCGGGTCTCATGTTAATGGCCGTGTGAAAAACTCTACACCGATTCGCCAAAATGCAGAATGCATTTTCGCCAGTACGCCGAACTCTACTTAATCTGTAATTAAATAGGCGTTTTGTTAAATTTTTCTGCGGAAAAGGCTTTGGAATATTTTCATGCAGAGCAAATGCATCAATGGCTACAAATACAAAGTTCATATTGTTTTTCGTCACATCATTACTAGGCAAATTAAGTTTCTTCTCTAAAAGTTTATTATAAAATTTCGTTGTTTCTGTAACACCTCCATCGGATACTCTTCCGTTGCATCCAACGTTTACATATATAAACTCATAATCACCATTCATAATTGCCATAAGAACAATGCTATGATAATCATTATAATTAAAGAAGTAAGACCCAGAATTTTTTAGTTTGACTATCCTAATATGCTTTCCGCCTATTGAACCTCCACAATTAGCAAAATTCCATCTATTTTCAATATTCCGAGCAATCTCTTGCCAATCTTCTTGTGTCTTTGGCATCTGAAAACAATTAATATAAATGCAATAGTTTCCAGATATGATAGCATTATGTAAAATTTATTTTTTTCAGGATGCGCATGCCAGTACGGATGTTGAGGTACGAGATCCACCATGTAATAGTAATGCATCGACGGAAATTAGAGAGCTTGAACGACCCTCATCTAACGTTTCGGCAAGTACTTCTGTACTGAATACGACAGTCACTGATGACGCTCTCACCAAAGTAAAAAGAGCAAGATGCAAGAAGGAGGACATAATGATGCAAATCGAGAGACAACTTGCAGTAGATGAAGACGAATTTGACATCACTGGGAAGCATGTGGCGAATAAATTACGAGGCTTGCTCAAGGAGAGTTCCATTTTTGCCGAAAAATTAATAATGGACGTTCTTTTTGAGGCTCAGTTGGGCAGTCTAAATCGACACACTAAAGTGGTGACGGAATCAACTACAAATGCAATAACGAATCAGCCATTCCATGCTTCCCAACATCCAACTCATTGGGTCCATTCTGCACCAAGGCAATCATGGGTTCAGAGTGGGGGTGCATCGGAATACCGTGAAAATTCCGAAGCATTGCAGTCAAATTTTACTTCAAAATGATTTTGATCTTAAGCTCTCGGTACCTCAGGGTACCGGCTATATTGGAAAGTGTTTTAGGCCAATTTATTTTGTATTTTAAAGAATTTTATTACTTATTGTACGCGTTTTGTTTTGAGTTATTATAATGATAATTATGTTCAGTATGTGTATGTGTATAAAATATATTATTTTCTTACCTTCAAATAATCTTTTTTTAATGCTTGTAAATGTATTTGCATGTCTCTGGTATGATGACTCCTAAAGCTTGCGGTGAAAATATGGTAGAAAATTGTTAATCTTCGAAATTGCGCCCTGTCGCCAGAAATCTTAAAGTTGCTGTTAGTCCTTCTTCTGCACTAATTGCATTTCTCATTCTAGTGTTTTTCTTGGATATATAAGGTTTGACTAAATTCAGCAACATTTTAAAATAATGATCGTCCGTGCGTAGGTAATTTTTCAGATCCTCTGAGCTACATTTTCTCATTTTTTTCAGGAGTTTCATGTGTGAAAACTTTTAACGTTCTAAAAACCATTCTTTCACCCAAACCCTCCTTTTCGCCCTGCCTTCACTTAACAATAACACTATTAGCAACATACATAATATTTTTTTCGTGACACCATTTTTTGAATGCCACTACCACTACCTTTCGTGTCAGATTCAGACTGTTCTCAGACCGGAACTGCAGAAAAACTGATGGTGTGTGTTGAATTTTAAGGCCGCCTGCAGTCCACGACCTGCAGACCTGGACTGTCACATACTCAAAATAATGTGTGGCCGACATCAATTATTGCCTGCAGTCCCGGACTGTCAGTTTCGGCCTTAAGGTAAACTGTAAGTGAGTGGCCACCATTAGATTTAGATAAATGTTTACTTATTTCAGGACCTTTTCCTTTTTATGTGACCAAAATATTTGTTTCTTGAATCTCTACACAAGCGGCATAAATAATACACGATCAAAACTCTGCCTTATATTTCAGTTCAGTTGTTCAGTCTTGCAATTAACTTTGTTAGAACTACAAGTATCTGTACGGAAGCCGCCTAGGTAGTTTTTTTTATAGATTTTATGATTATTATTATTATAGATTTTTATATTTTGTGTTTGTGTGTGTGTGTGTTTTTTGCGTTGTTAGATCTTGTACTAAAGTGTTTTTTAATTTCCTCCAAATTCAAACAATTTATTTAATTAATTATAATATACAATGTCGTTACCTCCAAAAAAATATAATAGTGGTTCTCGAAAGAGAAAAGTTAAAAAACAGCAGGCAGAAGCTAAACATAAATTACTAAAAATCGACGATTTTTTAAAAAAGGAATCTGAAGAAGTCTCGGGGTCAATTGAAATAAGTATTAAAAAAGATTTGACAATTTTGCCATCAATCCCCTCAACATCAAAACAGTGTCTTCCAGAAGACGGTGGTGCAGCAGTAACAGCAGCCAATACGGGCAACATCGAAGAAGTAATGTTGATGTTGACATCAGACCGAGGAAAATTTGCTTCAAATATTATTAATTCAGAACTAAAGCGATCAATCATTTCCATGGAATCGTGTCGACCTGAAGGCCCATTTCCACGAGATGAAACACAAAGAGGTAGATTGATTGATTTTGCTGGGGGGGGTTATTACTGCCCTTAACACTGCGACCTCATGGGCCTATTGTGTATCCCCTACTGTCGCTAGTTGCTGTCAAGAAGATCCGTCCCCTTTATCAGGTCTAGGAGTTTCTTGATCAGACTGGCTTGCGGTTGTATCTCGTTGGGTTTGATGCCCTCGAAGATTCGATATCTTCTGCGAGCTAGCGCCTCGCATTGGAAAATTATGTGAGAGGCTGTTTCTTCTTCCTCGCCACATAGCCTGCATATGGGTTCTTCGTTGCTTAGCCCTATGTTGTGAAGGTGTTGTCTGAAGTGCCAGTGTCCCGTTAGGAATCCTGTCACTACTCCAATTTGAGTTCTACTGAGCTGTAGAACTGCTTTAGTAAGTTTGTGGGGGTGGTTGCCCATCATAGTCTTACTTTGTCTTTGTCGAGGTGAGAGTCGCCAGTGTTCTGAATGTTTTGTTAGGACCCATTCATTGACTGCTCCTCTCACTGTCCGTTTCGTTAGACCGACCACCGGTTCACGCCCTGTGAACGGTGTTTCAGATCCTTGTTTTGCAAGTTTATCTGCGTTTTCATTTCCTTCTATGCCTCTGTGCCCTGGTACCCACAAAAGTTTTACCTTGTTGTGGTTTGCCAATGTTAGGAGACTGCGAAGGCAGTTCCGGACAAGTTTTGACTTAATCTGGTTTGAGTTCAGTGTTTTCAAAGCTGCCTGACTGTCAGAGATAATAAGGATGGTTTTGTTTGTGTAGCCTCTTCTTATGTTCTCTTCTACTGCTGTTAGAATTGCATAGGTTTCTGCTTGGAATATTGTGGCAGTTTGGCCCCGAGATATAAAGGTACTATATCTTGGTGTGCTGCCGTATACTCCAGCACCGGTTCCGTTGCTCGTGCGTGAACCGTCTGTGTACCATACCAGGCTTTTATGCAGGTCTAGTGGTTCCCCTTGTTCCCATTCTTCACGGTTCATCCGTACTTCGAAGGGTTTGTTGAATGAGTATTCTGCTAACATGTAGTCCGTTCCCATTTCTAATTTTGGGCCAGATACTACATTTACTATTTTGGAGTGTCCCCATATATGTTGGGTAAGTACTTCTCCAGTTGTCCGTGCAGTTTAAGCGATACGCTCCCATGCGTGCCTCGCCCTTGATTATTATTTCTAGGGGAGGAAGTTGCAAGAGAGCTTGTAACGCTGCTGTCGGAGTGCTTCTGAATGCTCCAGTTATACAGAGACAAGCCAGCCTTTGAACACTAAGAAGCTGGTTTACTGTTTGCCTCTGATTTACTTTGGGCCACCATACTAGTGAACCATAGGTTATTGTCGGTCTTATCACCGTTGTATATAGCCAATGAACCATTTTTGGTTTTAATCCCCATTTGTTTCCAAAGGCTCTTCTTGCCATCATTAAGGCCTTGTTGGTGGTTCTTTGCAGATGTTGGTTCCAGGTTAACTAGGTGTCTAAAATTACACCCAAGTATTTAACCTCCCCCTTGAGCTGCAAAGTTTCTCCGAAGAGTTTTGGAGGATTTATGCCTCCATAATTTCTCTTCCTGGTGAATGGCAGAAGGCTGGTTTTGCAGGATTTACCGTAAGGTTTTCCTTATAACACCATGCCTCAACCTTGGCCAGGACAGTTTGCATGATTTCTGAAATTATATTGCCGTGCTTACCCTCTATAAGAACGACTATATCATCTGCATAACCAAGGGTAAAAAAGCCTTCAGGTCTGTGAGGAGTTCGTTTATAACCAGGTCCCAGAGTAAGGGGGATAGTACCCCTCCCTGCGGGCAGCCCCTGGTTACTGACACCTCCGTCATCTCGCCACATAAGGTGGCTTTTACTTGTCGGTTTTGTAGCATGTTTCTTATCCACCTGCATGAGGTGTCGTCAATACCATGCCTCTTAGCCGCTTGAATCATTGATTCAAAGGAGGTGTTATCAAAAGCCCCCTGTATGTCAAGGAAAGCTCCTAAAGCGATTTCCTTGTTTTGCAAGCTACACTCGATCCTGTAGACCAGGTTATGGAGTGCACTTTCACATGATTTGCCTGGTAGGTAGGCATGCTGGTTTTTGTGTAGAGGTTTCTCTATGAGTGCCCCTTCCCTAATGTGTCTTTCTACCAGTTTTTCCATCGTTTTCAAAAAGAAGGATGATAAACTTATTGGTCTAAATGCCTTAGCTTGGGCGTATGAATTGCGCCCCGGCTTTGGTATGAAGACCACTTTGACAGGTCGCCAG
>JABXWE010006742.1:0-21074 GCA_014611495.1 Limonius californicus
GTCACACATAAAACAATTATCAAAAATGATAACTGATTATAAAAAATTCCGACAGGTATTATATGCGGCAAAATCAACCTAAGTTTATGATATAGGTATAGTTAATTTATTGGAATTTTTTCACCTTAGTATAAACTATCATCCTTTAAGAACATATTGGCCGTAGACCCAATATAAAAATTTATCTCTTCTTTGAGGACTTCGGGAAACGTATCCGGTTTTTTCTTCTATTCCTGTGCTGCGCGATTTAAAGTAGCACGGATATAGGACCTACAGGTTAAAGTGATCTCCGTACCGCGAGAAGTATAAATATTTCAATTCCAAAGAATATTTACTAGGCAGAATAAATATCTCGCTGGTTTGCCAAAGCCTTGCAAGGGAAACCGACCGTTAAAAATCCGATGTTCCGGCACTGGGAATTGTACCCCAGACCTTCAGCGTAGAAGTCTAACCCACTACCGCCTCAAGATTTATCTCATTTTCATAAAATCAGAACAATGCCAAGATTCTGGAACGAATTTATTTGGAAGTATACTAAAGTTATTATCTTCTACATTGCCTACAGTTCACGTTCCAGCATTCAGATAGACAGTCCCAAGTCCCGTAGGAGCAGGGATATGCATACAAAAGTTTGCTGATGTAAAAGATTACATTTGAATTGGAATTCCCAGGTCGGTTTAGGATCCGCTTAAGTAACCAAAAACTAAAAACCACATTGTTATTCGAGCATTTACCTAATATGTTTCTTAGCCAGGTTGCTCAGCAGCTGTTAATTTGATAGCGATGAATTATTTTCTATTTTAATTTCCTATTATATCATACAAAACTATAGATTTTTTGTTCTCAGAAACTTGTGGGTGCATTTCTGGAATGTATGTTGATATGAACAAAGTAATGTGAATATAGTCTGCTTTAATGTAATCAATGCAATATAACACCACCACGAAGGCACATAAGGCAATAATTTTTGCTTTGCTGCAAAATAACAAGGAAATAACTCATAAATTCATTAGAATTTCTCGGATATTTGCTGAAAGGCTAGCCTTTGTTTTAAATAAATAAGCCCTGAGCGAAAAATTTCAAATTAGTTCCTACTAAACTTACAATTGTTATTTTTGTAAGGACTACTGCCTGAGGATATTTATTTTCAGGGTAACTGTGAATATAATACAAATGATGGAATTCCTGAGAATTAATGAATACAATACTCCCTATTGAATATTTAGATAAGCAAGACTAAATTCAAATGAAACCATTGAAACGTTATAACTGAAGCACAAGATTATATTAAAAGTAGTAATGGCGAGTTCACTTCAGTCTGTAAAATACTGCAAAGTGTTATCTAAGATTGTAGAATTTACTTTATGCAGGATGCGTAGCACTTTTCTTAATTGCTACGAGCGGCATCTCTTGATTAGTGGAAGGCGAAGTAATGGATGTTTTCATCAAGAATATTAAGCTGCGTAATTAATCTTGGCCTTAAACGAAGTGAAATACATCAGATAAACCGATATTAACCATTGATAGCAGGGACATTTAAGCACCAGATCAAGCGGAAAATTTACTTCTTCACGCAAAGTTAAATCTTTGTTGTAGCTGAAAATGATTTTTTTGTAAAAGGTAAAATAACGTAACAATTTAACTTAATTATTATTTTAAATTAGACTTAGAAATGCAATTTATTTATATCTAATGAAAACTAGAGGTATATAGACAGCCGCAATAATAACTACCAAAAACTCAGTATCGTTACTCAGCGTATAGTTGATTATTCAATTAGATACAGACAACACTATTACTAAGTACATAGTACAATAGTAAAAGCAGAACACATAATTATCGCAGTAAATTAGGGGTATCCGGTCCGTTTCTCAATCAGATACACACAGTACCATTACCAATGACATAGCTCTAATAATGAAATAGGAGCACACAACTAAATATTTCATTAGGTACACATCTCTAACAAGAAGAAAGGACCGCCCAACTCTATGTTTAATTAAATACAGACAATACTACTACTGAATAAGCAACTTTACAAATAAAATAGAAGCTCATAACTCAACAATTAGTTAGATAACACACAACTCTCACAATACATTCAGGCACACAGTCCATTATTTAATTAAATACACGTAATAAACAATAAGCATACATCTATACTAATAACATAAAACTACACAATTTCGTATTTAATAAGACATAGACAGTAGTATTACTGAGTACACACTGCTACTAATAAAATAGGAACACACAACTCAACAAGGGGCACACAACCTACAGCGCCACCAACCAAACAAGTCCATCGGAAAATATGCCAACCAATTTTAAAAATTCGTGGCGGTAAAAGTTTCAGCCAATACCTACAAGCTCTGCCGGCGTTGTACCTTCCCTGACAAAAGTGAAAGTACCTAGCAAATTGACAGGTTATCGCGTGTTTGTGTTTCTTAAATTTCTCTGCTTTCGTTCATCTTTATGAAAGATATCAGTCTTTTTAAGACTATTTTTGTTCGTCTTATTCGAAATAAGGTAGGCATCTATTTTACAGATAATTTAAAGTATTTTTAAAATGAAACTGTCGCATAACATCAAAATATATTTTTTGCCTATTAGGTATTTGCTATTTATGTATTTATTTATAGAATCCATTTCTTCTAATTTGTCTACTAAATTTTCTTTTAACAGTTTTAAAAAAATTATATAAGAACGTAGGTACATAAGAAAAATTAACAAACTTGCAAATACACAATGTTACACGTTTAAATTTACCGCCAAAGTACTGTTGACGCTGAGTGTACCTCTAAAATACAGCGACACCACACCACGCCTACTCAAGAGACTTGTTTGCTTGGTGGCACTGTATTTCTGAGTTAAACCAACACAGTGTCGTTGCTGAGCACACATATCCGATAAAATAATAGGAACACACAACTTAAGATTTCATTAGGTACACATAATACCTTCACGGAGCACACAATTTTCACAATAAACAGTTCCAACAATAAAATAGTACTGCACAACCAATATTTAAGTAGATACAGATAATATTATTAATTAAGGGCACAAAACCTATTATTTAGTTAGACCTACATAGAGCCGTTGCTGATCACACCGTCTCAATAAAATAATAGGAGCACACAGCTCAATATTTTATTAGGTACACATACTACCTTCACTGAGCACACAGCTCTTACAATAAACTAGTGGTACACAGTCCGATATTTAAGTAGATACACACAATACCCTCACTGAACAAACAACTCTAATAATAAAATAGTACGACACAACTAAATATTTGGTTAGATACTGACAATACTATTACTGAGCATACAATTTGAATAATAAAATAGGAGCTTACAACTCGAAGTTTAGGTAGGTACCGACAATACATTTACTAAGCCTACAGCTCTAATAGCAGAGGAATACACAGGTCTCACAATATATTCGGGCACACAGCCCATTATTTAATTGAATATGCATAATACCTCAGCTGCGGGCACATCTATACTAATAAAATCAACGTTCACAATTCCCTCTTCTATAAGGTACACACAGTATTATTACTAAGTACACAGTTCCACTTATAAATAGGAACACAAAACTCTCCCAACAAATTAGAGGCTCACAGTTTATTATTTAGTTAGACGTACATAGTGCCGTTGCTGAGCATACAGCTCCAGTACAATATTAGGAGCACACAGTTAATTATTCTCAATACATATACGTACATAGTGCCGTTGCTGAGCTTACAGTTCCAGTCCAATATTAGGAACACACAATTAATTATTCTCAATACACAACACTTAATGTGGTACACACATAGTATTTGTACTCAGCACACAGCTCTAATAATAAAGTAGGACTACACAGGTCAATACTTAATCGGGTATATAGTAGTACCTTCATCGAGCCCATGGCTGTAATAATAAAAATTGAAGTGTCAACTTTGATAATAAATTATCGAAATATCGCAATTACCATGTCTGCAGCTTAATATTTAATTTCGCGAACAAAGCACTTACTCAAATTTATCGTATATTCTACTCGCAATTGTTTCACCAAATAAATGTGTTCGTACACTGTGTAATTATTTCTAAGGTTTAGGGATCATACGTACTATACAGTGCTATAAGATAGTCAGCAAGTCAATATAGTTCGTTTACCTACGCTGCTCATAATAAAATAGGGATCATTTCTTACAATTGCCTCTGTTTTGTTTTGGATTGGTATTTAGTTTTGAAAATCGGAATAGATATAGCATAAACATGCAGTTACATGATCACAAATACCATTTCGTAAAGAAGTGAACACCTGTTGCATGAAGTCTGCAAAATTAAACAATGACAAAAATGAAAGTGGGTATTGTGTTTAGAAAATTTTTATTTTTTCACAACAGAAGCATTTACAGAGATATTTTACATTTTTATTGAAGTGTTACCATCTTTGGCTCTTATAACAGCACTGCAATGTCATGGCATGCTACGTACAAGTCTTGGCATACCTTTTAGAGGATTATGTTGCCATTTTTCATCTTTGTTTATTTTTTCCTCCACCTACGCTCGAAACGATCAGGGCATTTATATCTTATATAGAATACCTTAAATTAAATTGATTTCGAATAAGGTGATATAATATACAAGGGCGTTTAACTGGAAAATAAATATTTAACAAATAATCGTCACAGGAGCTCTGAACTTGGGTGTTCAAATTGCAAGTCTAAATATAGAAGAAATTGCATGAAGTTGCTGCTATAAAAGTATTCATTCGTAATCAGCTTTATCTTAGTACATAGCGGGAATTTCGATGTAGTTCCAATATTGAAAGACATGACGAAATTCCATCAGAAAGCACACGCCGAAAAAGGGACAGAAATTTTAATTAAACTGGGACATCGGATAACGGAAGAAAGCCAGGACCGGCAGTAACTAGTATAGGTACATATGTATTCAGCAAACTAGGACTACAAAGGAGTAGGTGTATACTGCAATAGATTTCTTTAGAAAGGTTTCAAATCTGCATCCCCATAAAATTAGCTTAAGGATTATGTATCTGTTAATGATTACATTATTCGTCGAAATTTTATACGGGATTATTGGTACATTTGGAAGAAAATTTATTTGCCTACCTATGTAAATATACAGGGTGTCCCATAACTCACGATCAACCGCCTCGTAGCGACTGTTCAGCAGTGCATGCTAAATATAAAACAGTTAAAATTTTTATTTTTCTAAGGCTAGTTTCTTCACATGAAGCACGAAAAGAAGTAGTAATTTGGCAACTGTGTCTCTACGGGAAATAGTTTTGCAGGTACTATGGAAAACTGTAAAAAAATATTTCTTACGTAATTATTATTATCTAGGCCAGTCGACGCTTTTAAAAACACAAATAAGCTATTAAACAACTCATTTCCACTCCACCATGACGTAGTGTTACCGGAGCCTCTTTTTTACGTAGTATCCCCAAAATGCCTAATCCACAGCTGAATAAAGAAATATCAATCCTTTTCAGTATCTAAAACAAATTACTTTTGAACATGAAAATGAATAAAAATAAAGTACAGAAACAAATCAGAATGTAAAATTTTCTGTAAATTAATGTAACTATTAAAAATGGCCACCACCAGCATTATGATATTTCGCACATCTCACTGCAATTGAACTTTGTAGTCATTGGAGCATGTGTTTGTATAAAGTTACACCCGCTTGGTTGACACGATTTGTAAAATCCACGTTCTTCACTGTTGTAAGATATAAGAAAACCCTTCAGATAACTTCGTAAAGAAAAATCTAATGTCATTTAGATCAGGTGACCTTGGCGGCCAAGTTATAGCACCCCCACCACCGATCCACCGCTCTGGATGATTTTAAAGCCTATCTCGAACTATGATTCCTGAATAGGCTGGAGCACTATCTTGTTTGTACCACATATTTTATCTAATTATCAGTGGAACATTTTCCAGTAGTATTTGAAAATATTGATTTAAAATTTTTCAGAAATACAATTTGCCAGAATAAAGCGACCAATTATTTACCATACCTGCCCATACATCTACACCATATCGATATTGATGACTTCGAACATGAGTTGCACGAGGGTTCTCATCTGCCCACAGATAATTATTATAAGTATTATAAACCACATCCTGCGTAAATGTCGCCGCCTATGTTCACGAAATTGTAGGTACTAATAAAATTCGGATTTTCCTGATATACTGATTCACAGTACTAAACTCGTGCATTATATTCCTGTGGTTATACCATAAGTGCTACACTATTGTTTTTTGAAAAGGATATAGGCTGGTGCCGTGTAGTATTCTGTGTACTGTAGGTTTTGATATTTCTATAATCCGAGAAATACCACGTACGTTTTTCGTAGGCTCCCATTCAATTAAATTTAATACATTTTCATTAATATGGGGCTATCTTACCATAAATAGACGACCACGACCACCTGTTTTTACACCAAAACTTCCTCTCGCTCGTAGTAGTTGGTCAATTCCTATAGTGACGTGTGGTTTGGATGTCTTCTATTTGAATAGCAATTAGCATATAGTCTTGCAATTACAATTACCACCAACGTTTCCAGGAATCCAAATCCGGTCAGCGTACTCAGCAAATGTGTATTCCATTAATGCACGTGAAACGGAATTTACAAAAAAAAAATTGTTCGACATCAGTAAAATTAGGAAGAGCAGCATCAAATTAAATAAAAACTACTATCAACCGTACTTAGATTTGCCTTGATACCATAGCTCAATCTCGTGTTTTCAACATAATCTTAGAATCAAAAATCTACAATTTGAACTTGTGCAGAAGCCATTTTAATTGTTAATATCTTAAGTTTAGTGATGGAGAACTACCTTCATCGGTAATATCTATTAATAAAACCGTACCAGTTTTAAGAAAAATGTTCCCTAATAGTCTTATTTACGTTTTAGAGGAAAAGGTTGTTCCTGCAAGATCACCTGATTTAAAACAAAATATTCCATGAGAAATAAGGTTAACCATACTAGCATAAATAATAATAAACAGCATTTAATTTTACTTTTAAAGTAATAAATTATTATACTTACTATTTCATGTTATTTAAAGTTAGATAGTTATAAAGACTTATTTATTTAAAACTTGAATACAGTAAAATACCGAACATATCAAACGAGCATCTGTGATTCATAACACCGCCAATAAAACTTTAAATATCGCTGTATCTTGGG
Source organism: Limonius californicus (assembly GCA_014611495.1). Lineage (NCBI taxonomy): Eukaryota > Metazoa > Arthropoda > Insecta > Coleoptera > Elateridae > Limonius > Limonius californicus. The sequence continues at coordinate 7,214 of JABXWE010006742.1, forward strand.
ACATGTATTGGGGTTGCCTATTTTTCTAGTGGTAGATTGATACTCTCCCGTGAATCACCTGGTCTAAGGAGCGATAAATTAGTAAATGTTACCAATTCAGATTTCTTTTCTTACTACTCTACGTGTTATATATAGAAAATTGGAGAGGGTTTAATACGACACATATATGGATATTTTTAGTAAACGCAGGCAACCCTCAGAACACTTTAGTTTCACTTAAAGTACAACCATTATTTTAAGGGCGAATCTTTGAGCCTCTGTTATCTTGTCATTTCCTCTCAGCGTAAAGCTTGTAATACCGTAACAAAAGAACGAGCGGTTGTTACTAGTCTACAGGTCTGTACTCTGTGTGCGTATTTTAAAATGGAAACTTAATGGTATTTTAATATTTTGCTTGTATAGACACTTTTGAAAATTAAAAAGTTACCTGAATACGTTGGCTGGTTCTACCTGAGTGTCCCCTATCAGTTACAGATAATCCCTAAGTCAAAGGCTTAAAGATTCGGCCTTAAAATAATGGTTGTACTTTACTATGTTACACGATTCTCTGCAATATGCTTGTATGACCAAGAATCCCATTTAAAATATTATATGTATGACTCTAGAATATTAAACGACAGGGCTAAACGACTGAACATAACGATCCTTAAGCTGAAAAAATACAACTCTTGATACATATTATATGACAACTAAGACAACTTAAATAATAATTGTGTTAACATTGATCATCCACATCCGTTTATCATTTTAGTTGCACTGAACATATTTTAAGAAGGCTACAAAAACACCATAGTAGATGTTTATTTGACTGATTTATATAGCTTGATTGACCATTCACGCTAAATAAGTAAATAGTACATGATCATTAAATGCAGAAATCAGTATTTATATGATGTTTAAACTAATTATATTTTTAGATATTGAAATATACTGTATAGAACCATTAGTAAATTCCATTCTGCGTGTTACGACAGTGATTGCCAGAACTCTCTGACATTGCACGAAACATTCCTATAATTTTTTCGCGAAGCACTGTAAAATGGAACATTTGATTAACGTGATTTTTATTAATTTAACTGCCATCTGCCTATATCTGGGTGTCAAGCTCTGCGCAGATCAACGCGTTTACGTATTTCCTTGCTGTCAAATTAATGTCCGTAGAAAATTGTGTAAGTAATTCTACTGAAACACTGACTTACATTAGTGGATAGAAGCATCCGTCTTTTTAATGAAATTGGTCATTTAGCTGTAAAAGCTTCATGGAAATGCAGAATTCGCGTCCATTTTGCAACCTGGGGGACTTAAATATTTCCTCTATTATTGTGCTTGTATAAATAGTGTCCGCTAGAGACACAATTTTTTAAGTATTGTATATATTGACGTAATTCTTTAATTTTATTTCTACTATAAGGTTAGATAAACCTTTCAAATTGAAAAACCCATTTTAAAGCCGTTTGTGCTTAATGAATTATCATTCATCCTACATAATACTAAATTATAATATAGCTAACAAAGCAGTATCTAATTGAGATTTTGGGAGATGTACGCAGATAGGCCTCGTCCAAAAGTCATTTATTTGAATTACTAACACTTCAGTATATGTATTTTCATCAAAAACCCCTAGACAACAATAGATTCTTTCACCGGAAGTGCTGAAATATGGGTTCTGTTTTCTCAACATTAATCCTAATTGCAAAACAGAATTCGTCCCCGAATTTCTAAAATTTCGATGTCAGTAGAGGTCGTCATTCGAAATAAATATTATTCAGGCTTTGGCCTTCTTTATGCAATTCCATCCACTGAGAGGTCATATAATATAGAATCTGAAAGCTGAACAAAATTTAATTAAAAAAGGAAGAGTTTCTCGGTTGCGTGCGTGAATTATAAATGCCCCATTAGTATTCGGGAGAACGTTTAATAAGTTGCGTTGGTACTTCTAAAGTAACAAGTTTTCAATACGTGTAGCATACGTATGTATTTAAATCGTTCCCTGAAACATATGTTATTACGAACCTTTTACCATTATGTATATGTGGTTGCATAACTACTACTTTTCATGTTAGACAAATAAAAACTGCAGTTTTTCACATTGCTGCTACTGTATGCTACTTTTTACACAAAGAATGCCGTAACACCACAAAGATATAAATAAAAAAATCACATTAAGTAAGTTGAACTGTAGGTAAGTTAAATGTCACATATTTTTTAGCATTTGCTACCACATTTATAGTATAAAATAATCGTATATAAAATTTTATTTTCTTTGCCTTAAAATGCATAGAGAACAGAACGGCCAAGATTAATTCTTGTAAACTTCAATTGCATACAAAATTCACATAACGATCCGGCACGTTGTTATAACTGTCGTCAAACTTTAAGGCGTTTTGCCACTTATCGCAAATCCGCATCGGGCAAGTAGCAGGCACGTGCCTGGTAAAAAAGTGAGCAAAATTTTCTACGTTCCAGGAACTTAGCGATTACTAACACTTTTATGTTAGCAATGCATAAATACGGAGGAACGAGAACGTAATTGGTAATTTACTGGCTGTGTAGTCAAAACGCACGAAAAGGAGATGTCATTATAGACTTAATTAACACTACGACATAACAAATGATAAATCTAAAATTGCATATTAAACGAATTTTTCTGAGATTACCTCAAAGATTAATAACGCCCATAAAAGTATTAAATATTTAGAATATCAAAATTGTATTCCTTTTCATAATTATTTTGGTTTGGATGTTTAGCATGTTACAACCATTTTAAATGATACATATTGCAGTATTGATTAATTAAGAAATAACCACAAATCATAATTCTATTTCAACTATTTTTAAGTTGAACATCGAATTGTGGAACGCCATTGCTTTATTTGTAGATAGTCATTAACCCCGTACACATTTACAACAGAACACTGTATCTCAACAGCGTAACACAACAATATCATGATTTCGACCCACCCAAGCGTTGAAGGGTACCAGCATTTTATAAATGTTTACAGGTGGTTCCCTAAAAATCCGATAAACTGTGGAATAGCGGTTGCAGCGAACCACCAAACCCGTAACATTGCCACGTCTCGTTGCAAAGTCACGATACGCGACGACGCGTAACAGGACTATTACCCCCTGGACAAAAACCCCCCGTTAATGTCCCCTCTAACAATAACCCCCTGTTTAAAAAACCCCATACAGAAACCCTCCGTATAAAAAACCTCCCGGATATTAACCCCCCCCCCCGTATAAAAATAAAAGCTCTTTAAATAAAATTTCCTCGTCACAACAAAATTCTTACATTCACTAAGGTTAAGTTAGGTTAGGTTTTGTTAGGGGCCTCGGTGGAGTAGAGCGGGAACGCGTTGCCACTCAAGGTCACAGAGAAATGTGGCCGATCGGCTGGGACGTTCGAATTCCAGCTGGGGCGACCGCATTTCGCTTAGTTAAGTTTAAGGTGCATGTTGCATGAACGTTTAGTATGTAAGGCACCCCCCTGCAGTAGGTTAGGTTTTGTTAAGTATTTTATAAGTAATGAATTGTTCTCCCAATCTCTATCTGTAAAATTTGTATACATATTAGGTGTTAATATAATTTTTAATTTGTATCATATTTTATTGTGTCAAATAAATTTGGTTAGAATTTTGATTTTATAAAATTTATTTTAAATCACTGACTTTGTCAAATAAATTTTTGTATCCATTGTTTTTTGTGTCAACAAAATTATATTTAAAGAGTTATTCTTTTTTGCAGGGGATTAACGTAAAACGTTGTTTTATATGGGGGTTTCTTGTATGGGGTATTTGTAAACAGGGGTTATTGTCCGGGTGTATTTTGTCCAGAGGGCAATTGTCCTAGAACCGAGACGACGTTGTAGAACAAAATTTTATTCGTACCAAACCTCGCAGCGCTATGAATATTCCTTGATGTTTCGACAAAAATAGCGACAAAGGTCTTTGTTTTGCGCCTACATTGATACACTACGCGGTTGCGATACGAGGTGATGCTACAAGTGTATATGGGGCTTGTCGTTCGTGTTGCGTGCTTATATTCGAGAGCATGTTACACGGAACATACCCCTGTGTTATTACGGTTACTTCTATGTTGCAAATCTGTAGGCAGCATTAGGATACGGAGAATTACTAAATAAATTATTGACTGCACTTGGTAATATCACTTTCTATATAACGTTGTTAGTATGTGTAGGTGTAGTAAAGTGCTATTATCTTCTGTTGTTATTTTTGCTTGTAAGTCGAAGTATGTACAACTAATGTGCACAAGGACAATAACGGTGTAAATATTTAAATTAACGGAGGTTATTATTCTACACTAAAATCACAACATAATGCTAAACTTAATTTAGGGTTAGTAGAATAATGTAACATAATATAATAGTTAGTTAATGTAGCTTCCTCTTTAACCACTGAATCTGTGTGCTGTTATCAAAAACATTAACTCGAGATGTACTTCCAATCTTGAAAGATACTTTTCACTTGCACACTTAACAAGGTGGTCACGATGAATGATACCGTTGCTGACGAACCAGAGTACATTGATAATTGTTCGTAGAGTCTTCCATTTAAAACGTTGGAGAATCTCTAAATTGGAAATGCTTTCAGTACCCCAAAGTTGAAGTCTATAGGTCCAGATGGGCTTGAGAATTGCTTTCTAAATAGTTAATATTCTTTAAAGGGAAAGCTGATACTTACTACAGATAAGCCAATTGAGTTTTGAGAACTGTAACCTAAGTTGTTTTCGTTTTGTTTCCTCCATGTCTATCCACACGCATTCCTAAGTACTTGGCACTATATTCTCTCTACCACAAGTGGGACAAGTATCTCTACTTAGAGTGTATGTAATGTGTGCGGATTTGGTATCGTGGCCTGGGTCCTAATGTTCCATCTCCTCAGCCTGGTTTGGAGTAAAATCAGTGACCTTTGAAGATGATTTGAGAACAGTATGGGATCGCTAGTGGTCAGCAGCAAAACACATACCTATACTACACGTTTGGCCAATGCTGGATTAATAATAGTAAAGAATTATCTTGTAATGTTTTCTGGAAAAGGACTAAATAATGAGTAAGTGGAATACGCAGCACCTTTTATTAAATCGTGGAGACTACAACTGTTATTTTAAAGTACCTCTCTGTGTAAAGTAATATTTAATAATTCCACGTTGTGGAAACTATTAATACTACTTGAAAGTTCCAAAGTTGAAAGTAATTCTTAAAGTTTCCAGGGTAATTTCTACAAGAAAGTAATATTTATAGTTGTTGTTACACCGCAGTAATGTTTGGTGTACCGGGAATTTGGGTACACCAAATTAGCAAAAACTTGGATCCTGATAATGTAATATGAGGCTAGTTGAGAAATACCAAGAATAGTTAACATGCACAATGCTGAATACGGCCGTTGATCTGAATTTGATTTATACTATAAGGCAATATAATAGCTTCCAAGCAAAACTACTACTGACGTTACATAAAACCCTCAACTCAAAAGAAAGCACATTCGGAAAACTCTATTATTTTTTTAAACAGTGCCAATGCTTGTAAATGTAATAATAAAATCTGTAATGTCTGGTTAAATCTAACCTTTGAAAGTATTTTAAATCCGAAACCTCTTAACAGAGTTTGCCGAAACTGACGCAATCAATAAGTTTTTTTCAATGTGTTGTTAAAAAGAATTAATTTGCCTTTGAATTCAAGTTCAATAGTTGAATGCCGGAACGCCTCGAAAGGTTTTATTTAAATTTAGGGTTGCTTTACCCAACTTAGCTCTCACAATTCTGAAAAATAAATATTGCCAGTCGCTAGCTGAACCGTTGGAACTCATCGATCCTTAACAGCCCGATAATGAACAGGAAACTCCTTAATTTAACAACTCATATTTTCAACCCCACTAGAGTAAGTTTCCTTGAATTCTCAGAAACTTGAACCTATTTCCGTAACCTTCTTGCTAAAGCCAATAAAACTTTTATTACCTTCCGCTATTTTCCATTCCACGACTTTAATACTTTATTCCTCGAAAAGATTCCCTTGAATTCCACAATTGAACTTACATTTAATTTAAAGTATCTAATCGTAAATAGCAGATATCACAACTAGTGTTATATCACAGATCTAGAATAACGAGGACATCTTTGTGTAAATTTCCAGGCGTGTTAGAGAAAGGGTCGTCTAGTTTTCCGGTTTTCGAAGTTTCATTGTGTGTTAACTTTCCTTGCTTGTAAGGTTATATGTTTCATCTTGAGGGATGCCTTATTATGTCAAAACCACAACATTCTAGGGATGGTAGGACATAGCAAACAAGCAGTTCATTATCAGTAACAATCTTCGGTTTCAGGGATGCCTAGATCTTCAAGTTTCGACCTCTAAGAAGTTTGGCACCTACCTTGTATCCAGGGGCGATGATGGTGAAAGCACAGATAAACGTAATTCCTCTCAAGTTCTGTATTGCTTAGTTATCTATGTATCATAATTGCAGTAGATTTATTTTATCAGTTTCCTAGGAGGCAAGTGTATAAGTTTGATTTAAACTACCCGAACCAGCAGGCTACATTCCACACTTTGGCAGTTAAAAAAAACAAACTAGCTGTGTGAAAGTGATAATACATATTTGCCATAGTGCTTCTCGATATTAATCTACTTTAATCTAACGAAGGAATTAGTACTCAGGGTAATTCTAAAATAATTTTTTGAATAGAATGCTTTAATTAACTTCCAGTTTTTAATTTTCGGGGTTATTAGTGCATTTTAAGCATGTCGAAAACTGGACAGCAATAACTAGATGCAACTTTTGTAAGGTAGAAATATTTAAATATGACTAACATAATTCTCTTGAATACGATGTTACAAATCTCTGGTAAAGTCAACAGTGTGACCATCTTTACATCCATTAATCCTAGCGGCCTCCGATAATTTACTGATATTTGATATTTTTTGTTGTACTTTTATGAGAGTTCTACGATTAAAATGATGTAATCTAGGATGCGTAACTAAACAAATTTGGATTTAATGTATGAATTTGTAGATGATTTGTTTGGTAACTTGTTCAGCAATATTTTTCGAATATATATTTCGAAAAATCAAAGGATTTCATTCAATCGACTGTCTGTGTTATGAAGCATGTATCAACGTATTAAACAAATATTCTATTAGTTTCAAATTCGTTTCAAATTCCAAGCTTGAACGAAAAGCCGCCCATCAGCGTAAAGCTGTTTTCTTGTAATTTCCAACTATTTAGTGGAACTAATACCGTAGCTGAATTCGCCTACGTCCAAGCTTTGTGAACACTATTAAAGTGATTTTGGGCATATATCTGTAAAAGATTGCGCAGTCGGTATTTTTATTACAAAATACGGTTTAGGGAGAAGCAACCTACTCTAATGGTGTGAGGTTCGTCGGTTTTCCCGCATTTGAATTTGAATGTTTCGATTTATTCTCTCATTTAATAAAACAAAAAAATAATATATGAAGCATCTTACGCCACCTTTTAATTAGCCCGAGAGTAGTTGTCGATTTCAAGTACCCTGATTGACGAGCACGTTTAAAAACGGCTTGGACCCGGTTTGAGGACAGATTTCCAAGAAATATTCGCAAAATTTGCGTTACAGGTTCGTGTATCGAAACCAGTTCCGGAGGGCTTACTCGCGAAAACGCGGTCTCTTGAGGAAACACTGGTAGCGTGCAGAGGTATGAGACATAAGATTTAGACGGGGACCGCGTTATTCTTGTGAAATTGCCGTTTTTTCTCGTAATTAAAAGTCGAAAATTAAGTCTGATAGTCCATATACAAGATTCAACAATATGATAATAATTAAAAGTCGAAAACTAAGTCGGATAGGGCGTACGGCGTACATAAAAATGAATAATATAGTGGAAATACCGTGTGGTAACCATTTTCGTTCATTACGGATAAAATTAACCCTGTTACCTTTTTCAAACGTTCCCATGAATTCAGGATTTAAAACACCTAGTTTTATCGGTATTTTCGTCAATTTACCAATTTCATCATCTGACAGAATAGTGCACAAAAATCAGTCTCCACACCTACCGTCAGCTTCGTCCGCCTTGGCGCCGGCTCCGTATTGAAATACACACTATCTGTATTATTAAATAGTAGGAAAGATTGTAAGCGGTAACTATTTTTTTAAGTCATTTTATGAGACGTAAGCGTAGTCGTAGTATCAAGAAATAAAGCAACCTCATGTTGCCCATTGTTTAATAGATTTAATAATTAATTTGTATTTGGGTAGTGAACTCAACTGATACTGACTACACATTTCGTTTTCTTCTGTTAACTCTTACCGTAAACGTTGTAGCCTGTTGCGGTTTGAGGCAGGTTCAGACGTCTCGAAGCGTTTTGAATTATATATTTAATTACTTAAGGCTGGCGGCTGCCCCTTATATTGACATATTAATAAAGACTTTCTTCCAGCAATCGTGCTCCGCGAATCCTCTCTCCATCCTGTGCTAGCCGAAGACCCTTTCCATGGATTCCATTGCGGCCTAACGGAAACATTCGTTTGGCCCGTAACAATGGCCTCTAATTTCTGTGTTAATTATTAAGGATAACTTGGAGAATTATATCCACAAGATACTACTTACCGTTTTCTCGCGTTTAAATTTACGGTTCAATCTATACAGCTGCTCTATATACGGAGCATCATTTACTAGGGTTTTTAAAGGACTGCATACCAAATCTTTTGATATAAACGGAGAGACAGGCTGTCTACTACAACGCAAAACTGCACAACTGGAACCAGATAATGGCCTGATATCAGAAATGCAATTGGGAGGTTCTCTGCCATTCGTCCCACAGTCTGATACAGTTTTGATATTGTTTTATTCAAGCCCTTAAAAAGTCATTTATTGTGTAAATAGTTTGACATCGACGACAAAATTCAAGAAGACAAAGTGGGCATGCAACAGGTTGTGCGTTACTGGAACGAGTCCTTGAACATTGGCGGGATTGTTTATAAACAGCTGACACTAAAGCACTAAAGAATCCTAGGTGTAATTCGAATCTTACCGGAATCCCTCCCAATTAATTCGTTCGACTAAATACAATTCTAACCGTATAATAAGTTTCCTATTAAGCATACTTTTAGATTTAGGAGCAACATGAACAAGTAAGCATGTGAAGTACTATGAAAAGCTTCCATTTCGGATTAGTTTTAATAACCAAGCAAAGAAAGAGACGGGCTGAATATGAAACGAAGAAGAAAAGGAAAAATACAGTAGCCAAACAAACGCACAAAAGAGTATGTAAATAGCGTTGCATAACGTTATTAATCTGGCAGCTAGTTTTATTTTCCCTGAATTGAGGTATGCAAAATAGGCATTGAAAGCTGTATAACCAAAGATTTGGAATGCAGTAATTAAAATTCACCCGCTGTAAATATAATGTGTTTATTCAAAATATTGTCAATATTTAAGGTAACCCAAATGAGCATGTTTCATACATTTATATCATTTCAGCTTTTACGATATGTTTTCAACCCACGTCACTATATCCTTTTCCCGTCTTTATTCTAACTCCCATGTACTTTTAAATCATCTATTTTTTTGTTTTTGCTCCTCTAATTCCAGCGGGTTTAAAACATTTTTACTTTGTTTTGTTGAGAAGTTTTAGTAACCATTTTTTACGTTACACCTTTAATAGAAGAAGATTATATATATTTCAGTTAGAGGCAGGCCATAAACAAAAATCCGTATATTAGTATAATTACTAAATAATTACTAAATAATGGGCAACTTCTATTTCTCACAAATCGAAGCGCTTTGCAAACCAATAATTACTGCTTACACTCTTCACTAATAACTGCAAATGTTAATAGTTTTTACCTTCATTCGACGACTGCGTAGAGAAAGCCAAGAAAGTTAATTTTCGGTTGGCCGGTACCCCATAGAATACGGCTGAAAGAAAGAAACAGCAGATAGGCTAACGTCATTGGCAACCAAAACAAAGCGACGACGAATCGGGTGTCGCCTCGAACAACGAAGAAATGGCTAATTGCTTGTAATGATATATAATAATATAATAAACGGTGGCACATTGTTTTTGCTGGAATGGCAAATATTCACGGAAAGGGGGTGATAAAGTTAGTTTTATCTGTATCAAACGATAGGAGAAACCTCACGGTATTCTCAATTAAGTTGTTGGCTCTTATTTATATTTAATCCGATTACCTTCGAGTTGTATTGTGAGAAAAGGTATGAAAACTAAACTACAAAGATCGATTTAAAGTGCACTCTACTTTCACGGAGCACAACATGCCTGCGCGCCTTAAGCGTCTAGCCAAAACCCTGTTGTTCAAACAGAAACATAAGCCAGTAAATAAGCACACTAAACGCAAAACTGACAATTTCTGGAAACTCCTCGAAAAGTTCGTCCTATCCTGGTAGCTAGCCGGCGCCGACCTGTGGAAATACACGAATCAGCGATAACTCTCGTGCTAGTCGCTGTTTGCGAATTAAAGTAAGACGAATCTACCAAACGTTCAAATTTAAACGGGAAAAGATCAGACGAACCTCACCCTTTCACTGCCACCAACTTCAGTAATCTACTAAGGCACAGCCAAAAATGAAAGACCCATGGCTTGCGTAGTATATTTCCATATCAGTATGAACATTTAAAACCAACTCTTAAAATAAATTATAATTACCGCACCACTTCACCCCTGTTTGGAGCATAGGGTCTCCTCGAAGCACTTCCACTTTTGTTTATCTCCGGCACGGGCTTTCACCACTCCCCATGTTGTGTTGGCATCTTCAATCTCTTTTGTGACAGTACGTCTCCACGTATTCCTTGGACATCCTCTACTTCTTCTTCCAAGGGGTTCCATTCAAGGCCCATCTTTGTGATGTTGTCTTGGTCCTTCCTTAACGTATGCCCTATCCAATTCTATTTACGTCTTTTGATTGCTTTGGTTAGTTCTATCTGGTTTGATTTCTCCCGTAGTTCTTTATTTGTTATCGTTCTTGGCCAGAAGATTCTGTGGACCGCACCATATATCCTTTTCAAATAAGCGCACATATACTTTTATATAAAAAACTGTACAACTTGATACTTTAGAACTTACCATACGGCAAGTGAAATAGTTTCTAGGATGAATAATTTCAAATCATCAGTTCTTTGTTCCGAGAACTTTTCAAATGATCCTCGTACACATAACTGACCAACCAATAGGCAGTCTATGAACGCCATCATATGTATCTGAACAAAGTCTAAAGACACGCTTCGATGCAGGTAGAAGCTTCTTATAAGTTTTCAGGATCAAAGATGGTTTTATTGATATATTTCTACATTAAAATACCTTAACAATAGGAAGCACAAATAAAAAAATATTTTCTGTGGCCTCATTTTAATAATTTAAAGTATATAAATAAGGCTTTCGTGTTTCATCATTAAGAAGCCGGAAAGTTTGCGTTTTCTGATGAATAAAATTTGCTGAAATCAGATAACCAAAAATCAGGGTCTTGTATATACTATAAAATACAGTTATAATAAAGCTGGAATACGCTCGTTTTCTGCTCGCATTGTTTTCTTCTAATAAAGGACGTATCGAGTTCGTTTCGTCTTTTCAATTTTCTAAGAGCGCAACGGCCTGATTAAATTCAGAACAGCAACTGGCATTGTTGCAACGCAGCGTCGTATCGAACAAAGCAATCTGCCTTTCGAAGAAGTCATTAGCAGGAAAACTCGAGAAAGTGAGTGATAATGTAAAACTGCTGTTTTACAGTTATTTCAAGTGATCTGTACAAATTATATTACATTCCAGTTTTATTTAATTAGATACGTTAATAATTTGTCATTAGCAGGCTTAGGATAAATATGCACTTAAAATTTGGAATATATGCATACAAATATGCATATAAAATACCGAAAACCTGCACTAAAATATGAACTTTAAATTATAGTCGTTTAAGTAAAATAAGACTCCGATGGATACAAACATTTTATTTTTTATTAATTAATACGCAAACACATATTAAATGTTATTAAAATACCATTAAAAATAATTAATAATAAATTAATATTGAAATAGAATTGAGATTAAATTTAAATGTTGTTCTGACATTTATCAATTGCTTTTACCTAGGCTGTAATCCCTAAACCTTTCTAATTGACGAAAAAAGATTTTTATTTGATATTAAGAGATACCTGCGCTCCAATGAAGCAGAGGTAATAATGGGGTTATCCGCCTTGTATGCTCCTTCAAGGGAGCAGTGCCTCACCATTATTATCAGAAGATTAGCATAACACTCTGGAAATACTGAATCTTCAAAATTACGAATATTCAACCAAAAATGTAATAAGATGAGTTTTTCATGCTGTTCTACTTTTAAGGTGTCTTAACATTTTCAAACTAATTACATTTCATACAATATGAAATCAAAGTGTTTAAGCATCTTAAAATGGGAACCTTCAAAATATGCATTTATTGTATACAACGGTAAAAATACGCTCCTACATATACAGATATGCAAATGCATAATTATCGTAAGCCTCGTCATTAGCTAAGAACCTTATTATTTTAGCGTCACGATTTTTTATTAAAAGTATTAATTCTTTTTCTCTATGTATTCTAGTTGCTCGTATTAAACGCAAATCGTTTAAACCGCAGGCTGGATTTGTTTGGTTAGATTGCTAGTCTAACAATAAATACACCAAATAATTGTAAATATCACAAATAGTTGAAACATAAAAATCGTTTATTGTAAAGAGTGACATGTAACTACCAACTCAAGAATATTACAAGATGTTTATGTTTAAACTGTATTTCCACCTTTTAAAAAATGGACATTCATAACACCAGTGCAAGTATTTATCCGTTAAAATTCACACTCAACCCACTAAAAGTAATTCCTTCCATGATACTTATTTTTCGTACTATATTCAGTTAGAGAGCCAAGCTTTGGATGTAATAGTCCAAACGCTTCCCGGTTCGAATCTCTCCAGGTTCGGAAATTTTTCTAATTTCCTGAGTGATCGGTACTGGATCCCGATCTCTATTTGCCATTGGGGATCAAATTAATGGCACTCCTCGTGTTACTACCGCACCACTAGAGGAATAACAAGATCATATATATGATAACAGTAAGTAAATAAAACGCACGGTATAAACACAAAACACCTTTAATTAATCCAATATAAAAGTAAATAATGCTCTACACTGGCAGTAAACCAGCCTCGGAGACAGCTTGCCCGTACGCCACCAAAGCTACATACAGAATACCTAACTAAAAACTATTACTAAGAATAACACCAATAAACAATACTAATAAACATTTCAATATTTCGGGCAAACCGTCTCGTAGACCATAAAGGCGTAATTTACGATGTACCGGCCCATTAGGCTGCTGTAACCTAATACGTTCCTGTGACTTCAGCGTTCAGAGTGTTGATTGCGCTAACACGGCCAATCCTGAACTGTTTTTCGTTCTCGAAAAACCATTGCTCTGCTAAACAAAAATAAAAGCTGTACGACTAATGCTTCGTCGTACAAACACGAATTAGCAATTTCATGTAACAAGTCACAGCATTTCAGATCATACAGGCAATGCTCAGAGGACACATATCTCCCATTACACATTTGCTTCAATCCAACAACATGGTACTCAGAGGCCATCAACCTTGTCACTCCGCAATGCTCAGCGGTCTCTCACTAGGCTTGTCATTCGGCAGTGCTCAGGGGGTACTATAGGCTTGTTACCCAACAACATCAACAGCAGTCACTTTTGTCAAGCTTTCACAACAATTCAAACAGAAAAAGGCAACCAGACTCTAATAAACACACGCGAATACGTGCCACTTACCAAACAAAAGTTCAAGAAGACGGCGAAAACAGAAAGTATGCATGCCGA
>JABXWE010006743.1:0-47855 GCA_014611495.1 Limonius californicus
AAGAAATCGTTTATGCCTCTGAAATAAACACGCGCGATGAATTAATTAATAAAATTCAAGCAGCAGCAGCAACTATACGTAATAATCTAACAAATCGACTAACAAGAACAGAGATTAGGAAACGGGCACGTGCTTGTATTAGAAGTAGTGGAACTATTTTTGAACCTAATTTGTAATTTATTACTATTTATTAAATAAAATACGCAATACTTATAAAAAGTATTGATTTTTATTTAATGACGTACATTGTCTCTAATAAAGTTCAAGCCTGTACATTTGCCCAATGGAAGCATAAGTAGTAAACCTTTATAACTCTTTTGAAAGGCAATAGAACAAGGAAGTTTTTACAACTATTTGTACGCTTAATGCATTATGAAAATTTTGAAATAACTACGTTTGAATGTAGAAGTTGTTCGAAGTTTTCTTTTACAAGTGGAGGTTTTAGGTTTTGTATTTTTATTAGATCGGAGTATTTAACATAATTGTTGATAGAGAATGCCAACGTGTAATCTAATGAGGGAAACTGAAATATTGCAGAAAAAAAGGTTGTATTTGCTTTAATTTTTAAATTAGTACGACTATATGGCGGATTTCCAAGAAAACACAAAAATTAGAATATCTCAACAACTCTTCACATTCGTATAAGGCATGCTTGGCTAAAACAACTGCAAATGACCTCTATTAACATGTCCTCCAATAGATACGTTTATGAACCAGTCACCCTGTATACTTAGACGACTTAATAGTTTTCGGACATTCATTACATAATCATAACAAAAATCTACTTAATGTTTTGCAGCGTTTCAGAAATGTCAATTTAAAGTTAAATCCGGCTAAATGCGAATTTTTAAAGAAAGAAATATTATATTTGGGGCATGTCATTTCATCAGAAGGTATTTTACCAGATCCAGAAAAAATTAAAAGTATTTCAAATTATCCTATTCCAAAAAATTCAGAAGAAACAAAACGTTTTGTAGCGTTCGCAAATTATTACAGAAAATTTACTAAAAACTTTGCTGAAATTGCACAACCGTTAAATAGGTTATCTGAAAAAGGTGTTTCTTTTGAGTGGACCGAAAATTGCCAACAGGCGTTTGATACTTTAAAAACGGTACTTAGTAACCCACCTATATTACAATATCCTAATTTTTCAAATAATAACGAATTTATTCTTACAACAGATGCAAGCGGATATGCAATTGGTGCTGTCTTGTCTAATTCTGACAATAGACCTGTAGCATTTGCATCAAGAACTTTAAATAGTGCAGAAAAAAATTACTGTACTATAGAAAAAGAACTTTTGGCTGTTGTGTGGGCAGTTAAGCATTTCAGACCTTATTTATTTGGTAGAAAATTTAAAATTTTCTCAGACCATCGTCCATTAATTTACCTGTTTAATATGGTTAATCCGTCAAGTAGACTAACGAAATTCCGATTAACTTTAGAGGAATACGATTTTTCGATTCAATATGTACCAGGTTCTAAGAATGTAGTTGCCGATGCTCTATCGCGTGTGTGCATCGATTCTAATGAGTTAAAAAGAATGAGTGGCAAAATAAGTGAGTGTGTGTATGTTATGACGCGTGCTCAAACAAAATCTCGGACTCAAGTTCAACGTGATGAAAATAATGTTGCTACTAATAGGAGGCCTGATCACCCTTCTGTTGTAGAAGTATTACAACGTCCAGTTGATTCAATAGAATTGCGTCCTATTGATAATGACAAATTTAGAGATATGTTTGAGAATAAAAACATGGATAAACATTTAATCAAAACGTATACAGATATTATTTATGATAAAAAATCACAAATAATATATTTTAACCAGAATTACCGAACAACATATGACTTAGGTACGATGTTGGGAAAACTGGAGAAATTGTGCACTAAAAATAAAGTTAAAGAATTGTTTATACTGAAAAATAATGCTAGCATATCATTTTTAAATGATTTAAAAGATGTTAAACATTGTATACGTAAAACTAATTTAAAAATATCCATTATAAAAGATTTGCAACGAATTGAAAATAAAGAAATGCGACAACTTATATTAAACGATTACCACACTTTACCTACGGGAGGTCATGCAGGTATAAGTAGAATGAATAAGAATATTCGAAAAAATTATTTTTGGCCTGACATGAGAACAGACGTTGAGGATTATGTCAAAAGATGTACCGATTGTCAAAAATGCAAATATTCAATTCCAAACAGGGAAAAATTGACAATAACAACAACGGCTTCTTCAGCATTTGAAAAAATTGTTCTTGATTTGGTAGGTCCTCTTCCAGTAGATGTCAATGATAATAAATATATCCTTACAATACAATGTGATCTCACAAAATTTGTAGAGTGTTACCCACTTAAAGATAAAGAATCTGAAAGTGTATCAAGGTCATTTGTGGATAATTTTATTCTAAGATATGGGATTCCCAAAGAAATTCTGACAGATCAGGGAATGGAATTTATGTCAAGTATTTTTAAAAATTGCTGTAAATTGCTTAACATTAATCATTTAAATTCTACAGCTTATCACCATGAAACATTAGGGTCATTAGAAAACTCGCATAAACACTTGGGTGCCTATCTGCGCATGCAAGTTGCTAAAGGCTCTAACAATTGGAGTTCATGGGTACCGTATTGGTGTTTCTCATACAATAATACTTTACATACTTCTACAAAGTATTCTCCATATGAACTGGTTTTTGGTAAACCTTGTATAATTCCATCTAATATTTCTACAAATGTTGAGCCAATCTATAATTTTGACGACTACTTAAATGAATTAAAGTATAGATTACAGACGGCATGGAGCGATGCTAAAAACAATTTAATTGAAACAAAAATGAAAAGAAAAGAGACTTTTGATAAACGTTCTAATACATGTCAATATAAAGTAGGCAATAAGGTATTATTAGAAAATAAAAATAAAGATAGTAAATTAGACGAATTATTCAAGGGTCCTTATAGTGTTAGTCAGGTTAAGGATAACAACATTGTTTTAGATATTAATAATAAATTAGTGGAAGTACATAAGAATAGAGTAAAACATTTTGTTAATAATAATTAAGTACATTTTAATGTTTTATTTAGTATTGCAGCAGAAGAAAAAAAAATTTTTTATCAAATATTTTTTTTCTTTTTCTGGCGGGGAAGGTGTGATGTACTTCTGTGTATAAATTTGCATCTATTAGAGGCTATTGAACTTTCGCTAATAGCTTGCAGTAATTGCACATGAAGCCAACTCAGCTTTCCCATAGTTGGTGTGTAAGCATTAGTTAAGTCATTGCACTATTAGGTTAAATAGCAAGTAAGATAATTTTATAAAATGTATGTATGTATGTGAAAAACTTAAGAATTGAATTGCGAGCGTTCCTATAAGGAACACGACTTCCGAATAACCAATAAACACTTATGTATACCGATGCGTGTGTTAAAAAAAAATACTTCTTAAAAGCACCTAATCCTCCCATAAAAATAAAATCTGTTCGCCAAATTGAAATACAGAAACGTGCTGATACAGTAAATCTACGTGACACTTTTAGCGGTTATTGGAGAACCAGTATTGTTCGTAATAAATCTCACATACCTACTGAAATGTAACTTACACACTTATATAACCGGCAAGTTAAAATATCACCTCTAAAACTATACTCGGCGCGCCCAAGCAATAGAGTAATAAATACGCGTGACCAGCACGTGCTTGTTCGAAGTGCTCTTCTTATTAGCTAGCATTTACAAGCATCCCGTTTACACAGGGCCAGTTTGCACAACTTGCATTAGTTACGCTGCGCCTTCTGCTATAGCTTGCTTCAATGTTCTGTTTGTGTTAATTCTTTTTCAAGACTATGTAGAATAACGGATACTAAATAATAATTGTAAGTTGAAACAGAAGCAGATTTGGATTAATTCTCATGATTAATAAAAATAAGTTACTTTTAGGTTACTGCTTAACCACTTGTTTTTTTGATTAAGCGGATTAACATGGCAGATAATCATAACAATATTCACTTATCACCACCCAAAAAACGTAACAAGACTTAACTTTTCCGTTGAAGACAAAATGGGAGTTTTTAATACATTTAAAGTGTTCTCAGAACAATTCCCCGAATCATCGAAAACCGAAAAAGTTGAGTTGTCTGCAAAAGCAGCTGGTAATGTTATGCCCTAATTATTGTTGTATTGTATTTTCTCAGGCATTGCTTACATTTTAGGAATTTCTGTAGCCAGTGTATACAACGTACTTAGAGAATATCAGGCGACGCCGGAGTTTCAACCCGCCAAGGCTTACCACAGGGCACGATCTGTGTTAGACAAAGTCGCAGATGAGCAAAAAAGTATAGTGAGAAGAATAGTTCATTCTTTTTTTTTTTTAGGTGCCAACGGTTGCGAAAATTTTATCTGCGGTGAACGAGTGTGGCGAGGACTTTAATTTCAAAGAAACAACTTTACGGAAGTTATTAACCTTCCTCCTACCGCGTGGAGTACAAATGTACCCCACGCCCAGTATTTTCTCATGTATTGCTTTATTAAATTTTTTTGACGGGTGCTGCTTTAAGACATTGTTAAGTTGACCTTTCTTAACATGATTCTTTGACGGTTTTCAAGTTTATTTATTTTTGGTAGGTTGTATAGTTTAGAAAGTGGAGTGGGGTGCATTTGTACCCCAGGCGGTGGTCGGAAGCTGTCGTTATTTTTAACATCTTTGGGTAAGTGCAGTGTCGCTGTGCATCACGTGATCTTCCAAAAGACTCGCAGTGGTATTGTCTGTTGTCACGTGGTATGAATTGCACATGTGCGAACCTGCCTCTCGTTTGCAAAGACTAATTTCAGTTCACTTGCATTATTGTAAAGTGCAGCGTTTATGTTCGAAAAATGTCGATAAATGTGCGTGATCCTAATAATCTCACCGAAGATGAAATGCGGGCGTATTTATATAACGACGAAGATGAAGATTTCGGTATAGTAGAGGATCCTGATGAAGAATTAAGTGATAATGAACCTGAAATTACCGATGAAGTTGACAACGTTGTGGACTTTCTGGACTGTAATGCCGAACCCGATAATGTCAGATGCGGAAGTTCGGTTCAAAACAGCTTAGCTTATCACACTAAAGACGGTACAATATGGAATAAGCTTCCTAACAAAAGACAATCTCATAGGAGTGCTGCAAATGTGATAAAGACAAAGCCTGGTTCAACTCAGTATAGCTCACAATTTACAACCGAAGAACAAGTATTTAGATTATTTCTTTTCTGATGAAATGATCGACATTATAGTTACCGAGACAAATAGAAAAGCTGAACAGGTTACAAATATTTGGAACGATGAACATCCTACTAGGATCCGCGTTTGGAAGGCTACTAATTCGGTGGAAATCAAAGCGTATATGGGATTACTCATTTCTTTAGGTAAGCTAATAAATTATAGGATAACATATTTAGCTTCATATTTCAGGCTTATATTCATTTTAGGTGCTCTAAAGGCTTCCAGCGAACCTGTAGAAATGCTCTGGGGCACAGATACAGCATATGTTCGGGCAATTGCACCTGGAGTAATGTCTCGGACGCGATTTCAAGACTTATCGTCTCTCATTAGGTTTGATGACTACACAACAAGGAACGAAAGAAAGAAAAATGATAAACTCGCTCCAATCAGAACTATATTTGATATGTTTGTAAACTGCTGTAAGAGAGCCTACAATCCCGGAGCTCACCTAACCGTCGATGAACAGCTAGTTGGGTTCAGAGGCCGCTGTTCCTTTCGGGTTTACATGAAAAGTAAACCCGATAAATATGGAATTAAAATTTGGGCCCTAGCTGATGCTGCAAACGCTTATACCGTCAACATGCAGGTGTATTTAGGCAAAATTGGAAACAAACCAGAAAAAAATCAAGGTGAAAGAGTTGTACTCGACATGGTTGAATCCTTGAAGCCTGGTCATGGCATAACGACAGATAATTTTTTTACTAGTTTATCACTTGCCGATAAACTTCTGCAAAAAAATTTAACCCTTACCGGCACTCTCAGGCCAAATAAGGCTTATATTCCCAATGAATTCCTACCAAAACCATATAAACCAATACATTCAAGTATGTTTGGATTTTCCGAGAGTCATACATTGGTGTCATATGTCAGAGATAAAAATAAAGCAGTGATCCTTATGTCAAGTGAACATTATGATGACGCTGTATCTGGATTAGAAACAAAGAACAAACCTGACATAATTTTGCACTACAATAAAACAAAAGGTGCAGTAGACACCACCGACAAAATGGCGAAACAATATACTGCCATACGAATTACTAATAGATGGTCCATGGTTATATTTGGCCATCTTTTAGACATTGGTGCCATCAACGCATTTAGACTGTGGCAAATAAAGTACCCATCAAAAATGGAAGAGGCTGATTCTCGTAGAAAATTTGTTCTTTCCCTTGGCAAAGGCTTAGTAAAGGAACATGTAATTGAAAGATATGTAACCGGAACAAGATTATCTACATTCATCAAACAATGCATAGTACATGTTGTTCCAGAAGCCCAACAGATCACTGAAGCCGAAATGCCTACAGTATCATCTAGTGGTAGGTGCTACCTGTGCTGTAGAAACAGGGACCGGAAATCGCGACAATTTTGTGTAAAATGCAATAAATTCGTATGTGGCGAACATTCCGAAAAGCAAATCACTTGTAAAAGTTGCAAATAAAATTTACGTCACATACATTGTGTTTAAGTTCCTTTTTCAGAATATTCTGTAATTTAACTGTATTGTTATCACTAATAAAGTCTCTACATTCAATAAAAATGGTTGTTTTAAAATCTGGACAGACGTTAATTAATATTATGTATGGACATAGGCTAATAAATACCTAGACGTCTGGCCAATGTATTCATTTTATGGGTTAGTGTGGGACCTGTTCTAACAACGGCGCCACCGTCGGTCACAATGTCGTAACAATCAGCGCGCTACGTCCTGTCAACATTATGAACTGAGTGAGAACTCAGGTACCTAGGCACGTCTTTTCTCACTGTGTTGGTAGGTATGAAGTACCTCCATGTTTTCTTGGATTAATGCAGTCGGCAAGGTCAACTTTTAATTTACGTTATAATAATTTAAAAAGTATTTAAATCGGGACGCCTTAGAAATTTTTTTATTAGTAATACGGAATAAGGGGGGTTTTAATCATAACTCTACTTCCAAATCCATGAGATTTAGACACTTGTTTTGCCCAAATTAAAAACATTCGTGTTAAGTTCTAATTGCGAAGAAGATGAAAGTGATTTTATTTATAACAATTATCACACGCACGTTTTCCAATATAGGTACCTGCATCATGTCGTCTTTTAGAATACGTGAATCTGAACATCTTTATAAAACGTCATTAAATCAAAATTAGCAAAACACTTCGCCTGGACTTTCCCATACTTTAAACTGTCCCACAAATCATGTCCAATTTTTTTTCCCTTTTCGGATTTTTTTCAAAAGTTACCGTTGTGTTAGACTCTACATACGGCCTTACATATGAATTTTCATAAAAATCTGATACCCCGTTTTTGAATAACGGGGCACTAAACTCAAAATTTATAAACATTCTTATAAGGCCCCACAGGCAACCTACTTTAAAAAGTAAAAAACAATTTTGTAGTCAATCGGATTAACGGTTTGTGAGTATTTGGGCGTTAAAGTCGCAATCATCAAAAAATCGTAGCGGCCTTAATTTTGAAGCTAGAAAGTTCGGCAAAAAATCATTCAGTTTTTATTAGGGCCTTCTATAACATCCCGGTTTCAAAATTGTAATTTAAAATTTCATCAAAATCTGACCAGCCGTTTTCAAAAAATATATTCACTTTCAAAAATTATACCAATTTATTTAAGAAGTATATTGCAATTAGTAATAGGAACCTGACCATCAGCAAATCGTCATTAAAAACTGCTACATTAGAAAATTGTTCAGTGAGATATACTGCTGGATTCATTTTACGTAAATGTTTATCTAAATTTAAGTGCAACAAATGCGAAAACGTGTTAAAAAGCTGTTCTGTTATGAACGAATCTACTGAAGAGCTTATTAAACAAAAAGCTTATCAAACCAGGACTAATTTAGAATTAGGTAACTTATGTCCGCCCTCAAATTTAACAAACGATGTGGTACTGACAACTTTGAAGGTGTTTGAAGAAGTCTACCCAAAGATTAAACATAATTGTAATATACTTAATAATTTATATAAAGTTGCAGAAAAGCAAGTAATACAAATGTTTCCCGAATTCTTAATTTCTGTTGAAAATGAGGAGTGTGAAAAGCACCGCAAATTCATAATTAGGTATGCTTTACTGGTACGTCTTTTGAAGCAGACCACTTGGGAATCTCGACTTATTCGCAAAGCTAAAACAAGAGTTGCAAAATTGCGAAACTTAACCCACACTTAAATGTGTATACGTTATTGATGGCTGTTACTTCTTCTTAAGATCATTTAGATGTACTACTGTTTGTGTAATTATAAATAAACTCTGCGTTAATAAAATTATCTACGTTGCAAATTTATTTTTTCTTTATATACCTACATACTTATATATACATACAGAGTGTTCCAAATTCGAAGGCTACCATGAGAACATTGAAAAAAACAAAAATTTAATTTTTCAAAAAAGATATTCACTTTCAAAAATTATACCAATTTATTTACTTACGATGTTTAATAGGAAGCGCCTGTCTAGTATATACAGATTAAATATTTATAGGCAAGGATTGTAAGTGACTTTCTAGGCTAGGTAAAATTTGGAAACATTTTCATTAAAATAATACCATCATAACACCTTATTCTTGGGGTTAAGGCGGTATGGGCTTTGCTACCTGCTTCTGAGTTAACGTGGCCCAGGTAAACGATGTAGAAAATCTGTCATTTGAAAGTGTATTTGGTCAACTGCAGGTAGTACTGGAAATAACTGACAGCGCCATCTTTCGCAAAGGTCCCAGCGGGTTTAGATTGAATCTAGTTTGTCATTTACTTGAGACGTCTAGGTATTTATTAGCCTATGGTATGGGGTACGTTTGTACCCCACGCGGTAGTTTGAAGTTGTGAATTGACGCGGTAGGAGGAAGGTTAAGAGAAATAAATTTCCGGTAAGTGTAAAAATGGGACTATGCTGCGTATTTCTACAAGCCATGCTAACAATTTTAGATTCCTGAGAAGGTCCAGGAACAGTTTTCTGAAAGAAAAAGATGACGAAAATATCTTCGACAAATAAAAAAGTTCCAAGAAGAGGGTAGGAATATTTATTATTTAAATGTAACTTGGGTGAATGCCGGCCACACGGTACAAAAAGTGTGGACCGACACAGAAGTCAGAACCGCAAGAAGCGCATTTATCCAGGGATTTTCACGGGACTGAAGAATCCATCAGGCAAAGGTAAACGGCTCATAATACTCCATATTCGAGAAAACGGGATGCTTGTATTCGAGTCCAAAAAAGCCGGCGACTATCCCGAGGACATGACTTCAACTGCATATGAAGAATGGTTTAAGAAGATATTACCCACATTGGAAGAAGGCGCTGTTATTGTAATGGATAATACATCCTACTATTGCAGAAGGCTAGAAAAAATTCCAACAAATACCACCAGAAAAGCAGACATTCAAGAATGGTTAACTGCAAAAAATATCGCCTTCGAAAACAACATGATTAAGGCTGAATTGTTGAATTTATTGAAAACCAACAGAAGTATTTTAGGATTGGCAACTTACCACTGCGAACTGAACCCAATAGAACTAATACGGGCACAAGTGAAAAGTGAGGTGGCACGAAAAAATGTCACATTCAAATTATCAGAAGTGAAAAATTTACTCTTAGGGGCACTTGAGAATGTTACCGCTGAGAATTGGCAGAATGCGTGTAGGTGTGTAAGTTCTGTAGAACAAAATATGTGGGAGTTAGATGCTGTAATGGAGATCCAAGTGGAGCCTCTGGTAATAAATCTACAGGGAGAATCTGATGATTTGGAATAAAATTATATTTGTAATTTTAGTTTTGTACAGTGTGTATATGTAATTTTACTTTTTTACAGTGTATATTAATACAGTTATGTTAAAAGTGTTTTTTATTTTGAATAAAAATGATTTTCTTGAACTCGAACTTTCTATAACTCGCATTTTTCCTGTGGGATTTTGTCAATTCGACTTAGAGAAGTTCAACTGTAATAAAGTTGTATGAGTAATTCTAGAATAGAGCTGCCAATATTGCTAATGCGCACAATACAATTTGAATTTCGCGGCAAAATTGCCCTTACCTGAACTGCATTTAGTACAGTGTAATAGTGCGCATGCAGTGTTCACGTGATTACTTTATTGCTTGAGCGCGCCGAGTATAGCTAACCTACGGAGCCTTATGGGATATCTAGAGTTTCCACAAAATAGACTTTTCTATGAAGAAATATTTTCCAACAATACACCTGACACAGCAACATCTGATGCACCAACACCTGATAATGAAGCAGAAATTGAAGAAGACGATAATAGCAGCGGATGTGAAGATACCTGAAATACGTTTGTGGTGTTATAACAGTAGATCATAGAATACTTTTTTTATTGTGTACTTTTGTTTCTTGATTAATTTTGTTCAAATAAAAAGTTTATTCTTATCCCATTACCAGCCATTGTCCTATTTACGGGACGCAACTTTTAATGAACATAAATATAATAGAAATGCAGAAAACTGTATTACAGGCAGCACAGTAGTTTGAAACTGACCTATATTCATGGCGTTTATTGTCAAATGACACTGAAATGCAAAAAAATTATGTTAGAAAGCATTTAAAAGGTTGACGTTTTCAAGCATGTGTGTGTCATAAAAATGATAAGTGGATAAAAGTTTCTGTGAAAGTTGTAAATGTTATAAAAGCGAATGCCCTTAACTCAAGACTATTTTCTGCTCTGTGTTAAGAAGTTGGCGCCGACCATACGTCCTCTTACTTCACACAGAAGTTAGATGGCTGTCGAGAGGGAAAGTGTTAGTTCGTTTACTGGAACTGAAAACGGAAGTGGAAATATTTCTAAATGATAAAAAATCAAATTTGGCCATTTATTTCAAAGACAAAAATTCGATTGCAAAACTTTCTTACTTGGCAGACATCTTCACCAATCTTAACCAACTAAATTTATCTATGCAAAGAAATCAACACAACATTTTTTCCATGGGAGATAAAATAGAGGCGATGAAAATGAAACTTCGTACATGGATTCGAAGAATAGAATCGAATGTTTTCGAAATGTTTCCAAATTATTTTCAAATGATTACAGATAATTGTGAATTTCATGAAGAACATACAAATTATTTAATTCAATGTCATCTCCAAAAGTTAATTGAAAAATTTGAAAAATATTTTCCAAATAATGAAATTGATAGCTGAAAATTGTGGATTCGAGATCCCTATAATAACTGGGATACTACCAATTTATCACCAACCCACAATGACACTCTGATTGAGTTGATAAAGGATTTAAGTTTGAATTCACTCTTCAAGAAAAAAAGTTTGGTACAATTTTGGATACATATTCGGAAAAGGAATATGCACACCTGTTCACCATCGCCATACAACATTTATTGCCTCTTGCTTCCACATATCTGTGCGAAAAGGGATTTTCCACAATGGTTGATATTAAAACGAACCAACTTAATCGACTCCGAATAGAGTCTTGCATGCGAATAGCTTTAAGTAACGCAATTGAAGTGCGAATAGACAAATTAGTGGAGTGTATTCAACAACAGAAGTCTCATTAATTTGCCGCATTTGGTTTATAATGATTTATATTGCCGATTGTATCAAATATTATAAATTTTGTTTTCTCTTGTTTTGACTTGCTTATTACTATTTATTTTATGTTTTTTGTATTGTTTTACTATGTATTTATCTTCGAATAAGATCGTATCCCCATATCATCGTATTTTTTTTGTGGAAAATTCCATTTGATTTTTAGTTACACGGTACATTGACAGCTTTTACCTCCGTAGCCACAACGCGGCTTTATATAAATATGTGTGAAGTTAGCCATTTGCTTGCGCTTGCTGCGCCCTCAACGTTAAAAAATATACATATATAAATACTACGTTTAGTTCTGCTTTTTGATTTATTTATGAATTATTGTTACATTTGAGAGTTTTTTTTTGTACGAGTAATTACGAGTATGTTACTGGAGTAGGGTACTGGCCGCGAAAATATTCTAGAATTTTAAGGGGGCCGCGAATATACTTTCGGATTTTAAGGGGGCCGCGACTAATAAAAGGTTACGAACCACTGCTTTAGAACTTTATAATCAAATAAACAGAAAATATTATTGGCCAAATTTAATTAAAATTTGTCACAAATATATAGATGAATGTGACATATGTCAGAAATCAAAATATGAACGACATCCTATTAA
Source organism: Limonius californicus (assembly GCA_014611495.1). Lineage (NCBI taxonomy): Eukaryota > Metazoa > Arthropoda > Insecta > Coleoptera > Elateridae > Limonius > Limonius californicus. The sequence goes on from JABXWE010006743.1 coordinate 12,417, forward strand.
TTATAAATTAATTAAAACTCAAATGGCGAATGAACCTTTTGAAAATGTTTATATGGATATATTTTCAATAAACAAACAGCAATTTATAACAGCAATAGATGATGTTAGCGCTAAGCGTCTTTAGTTTTATTATGTCTTTACTTTGATTATGTCTTTATGATATAATATATATTGTATATCAATGCAATGATGTGTCCAAGTGGTGATTCGTAAAAGGCTGATGTAACTAATGTTTACGTATATGCAGCACAGAATAACCACACGTCTCGTCCCGTGCAGTTGTGTTCTAAAACAGTTTTAATTATTAAGAAGCTAATATCAGAAGAGGGATTGCCCAACGTGCTATAAAAATATCAGTGTATTTTTGTGGTAGAAAATTAACGTTTACAACAATGAGTGAACAGAATGAAGCTGTTGTGTCAACGTTGGAGACTTTGCTGCGTGGATTTTTGGAGCGAGCGGATTCGGGATCGGCTGCCCCGGGAGATCCCGTAACTTTACCGAAATTTGTTCCTGGACGGGACAATCCACGACAATGGGTGAATGAAATTTCCGAGATGTTTGTTGATTTAGGCTGGAATGACGGCAATATAATGGCTAGAAAATCAGATAGCTTTGAAGGAGAGGCAGGCGAGTGGTTTGCCAGTTGGAACCCTGAAGAGCGCCGTTCATGGCCTAATTTAAAAAGGGATTTGTGCGAATGTTTCTCCGGTAGTGCTAATTTTGGCAAGCTAACTATGCAATAACATACAGTTCTGACTCATGTCCAACATGCGGATTTTATGGTCGACTTGGGTTGCAGGGGTTAAACGCATTGCGTGTTTAGTTTACACAGGAACAACTTGTCAGCTTAGTTTGTTTTGGCATAAAACATGTAGCTTTGCAAGCACAATTGACACAGCTTGGCCATTTGACAACTGGTTCTTTGATAGCGCAATTGTCACGTGTACAGTCGAAGCCAAATTTAAACCGGCGCGGCGTAACAATCAAATTAGTAATATGCCTATTGCTTTGTCCACAAGTACTTATTCCATTAAATGGTTTGGGTGTGGTCAATTAGGTCACCGAAAATCTGCATGCCCCGCTCCAGTTCTAAAACGCGAAAGAGATTGAAACACACAAGTAGAATGCTTGGGTCGGTTAATTTCCAATGGTTGCGTAAGGCCAAGTCCTTCAAGAGCTCAATTTTTACAAGCTGTTCAGCCTCCCACTCATGTTAAAGAAGTGCGCCGATTTCTGGGGTTGGCCGGATATTTTCGCAAATTCTCGACAATTCGTGCCGGAATTCTCAGTTAAGACACGTGTCATATCCAATTTATTACGAAAAGATCACCCCTGGAAATGGACTAAGGAACACACCCACTCTTTCCAAAATGTAATTAACATTCTTTCTAATGAACCCGTGTTAGCAATTTTCAATCCAGACTTACCAATCGAACTTCATACCGATGCCAGCAATCGTGGTTTCGGTGCAATCATTATTCAAATTCATGATGGCCTTAAACGAATAGTGGCGTACTTTAGTAAGGCAACTACAGATGCGGAGTCTGCGTTTCATTCCTATGAACTCGAGACTTTGGCGATGGTGTATGCTTTAAAGCATTTTCGACACTAATTCGTAGGTATTTCATTTAAACTAATTACCCACTGCAATTCACTCAAAAGCTCCCAACATAAACGTGATTTAATGCCTCGTGTCAGTCGTTGGTGGGTTTATCTTCAAGATTTTGACTTTGTAATTGAGCATAGAGCTGGAAATCAAATGGGTTATGTTGACTACTTAAGGCTGATCTAACCCAAGTGCAGATTTCAGATCTGCCCCTTTCTTTTGGCTATAACGCAACCAACACTACAGCTTGTTTTACTTCCATATTGCAGGGGTTGAACTGTCTACCTGTTTTCGTACCCTTATTTTAAGACTTCAAAGAACGATAAATCAACGTGGGCAATAAACAAATAGTAAACGTGCCTTGTGGTAGATATAATAATGTTTTTTAACTACTAGTAATATGGCGTAGCATTTTGACACATATTAGAATGCCGTGAAATTCAATTTCTCTACCTTGGCGCAGTGACAGGTAAATAATTTTTCATTATTAACCACTGGTGTATAATGAACAAATTTATATTTTTTGAGTATCCTGTGACAATTTCAAAGACAATTTTGTTATAGCACGATCAAGTATTATGAGGAAATTCTATTTAATGGTATTTTATGCATTGAAATCGTTGTTTAAAACAATTAATTTAATTTTAAAATCTTTGATATATTTGAATATACGTTTTTCGCATCGTAACAAATGAGAAGTGTGTCAATATAAATTTCGCCGATGGCAGAACAACGCAACGTTAAAAAGAGAAAATTGTTAATAATTTCAGTATTTTAGATGAAACGAGTGCTTAAACACCAATTTTTGAATGCTATGTATGCTTTCATATAAAGATCTTTCGATTTTTCAGGCAGTAGCTTATCTGTTACCTGATCTGCAATTTCCCGCATTTCGAGCGGTGTACAGTTTATAGCTTCGCTCGTCATTTTAACAAAGCAGCCACAAAAGAACTTGCTAAAAGACACAAAAAAAGTATAATAAACTTTAATGTCAAACTTTATTAACCATTTTCAAACAACTGTCATACCAACAAAACAAAAAACTGCCATTTGTTTTATAATTTGAAATAAATACAGGTTTAAGTTAAAATAGTCATTAAATTGACAATTATAAGAGTTTATGTTATTAGTAGTGAAAAAAAAGTATATACACCTCGGTAGAAAAGTCTTATAGCCCTCGGGCCTTACATCCCTCGGCGCTACGCGCCTCGGGATCTAAACTTAGCCCTCGGGCTATAATAGTAGACTATTCTACCTTGGTGTATAATATACTATTTCAGTATTGAAAATACTTAACCACAATAATGCAAAAATTACCAATGAATTTAATTTAGAAATGCCATTAAAAATAATTATTATTCATCATATTCAATGTTTATTTTGAATTTTGAGGTGTTGGTAAAATTTTATATAGCACCCGTGACTCGTTAGAATTTATCCACTTAATATGATTATGTAATATATTCACCTCTCGAAGAAAGTACCTTTTCCTCCAGGCCTTGGGAGGAGCAGATGCACTTTCTTGCCTAGGTGAACAAATAGCTATTACATAATTTTTTATTAGTATGTACTTTATATTTTTAAAAACCTATTACGTTGTTTTCATTGAAGTTTTTGTTTCTTGTCAAATTCCATATCCATAGATGTACCATTTATGTCTAATAAATTGTACAACAAATGTTCTGACGTAGTGGCAGCTATGATCGGAGCTAAAACTAAAAAAATCTGATTCACGGGAGTGCGCAATAAGTACTGCAGAATATGTGACAATGAGAAAGACAAAACTGATCCAAACCCTCACATCTGTTATAAAAACCATAATGGGACTTCTACGTCAATGGAAGCCGACGTTATAGTAGAAGGATTCAAAAAGTCGATCTCAATCACAATTTAATTTATGGAAAGAATTGCTGATGGTGACAGCAACGTGTACAAAAAAAGTATTGTTAGCTGCACCATATGGACCTCAATTCCACGTAGAAAAAATCGAATGCAAAAATCATGTATTGAGAAATTACATGACTAAACTGACCGATTTAAAAAATAATACCGCATACGACATTGAACAAAGAAAGGTTTTGGGGTTAAAACTGGAGAAACTGAGAATAGGTATTAGTTCAGCCATAGTTTTCTGGACTAAAATTTGATGGTATATCATTCCCAGAGAGAGTAATGCAATTAAAAAGGGATATAGAAAACGGACCATTACATATGTTTGGAGATCATACGGAATGCATTCGTAACCAAAGCTCTTTGGCACCGAAGAAAAAAGAATTTTGAAACGAGTGGTAGGAGAAGCAAATGCGGTAGAAAAGCTAAAACAAAATAATTTTTACAATGAGATTGTTTCGCGCAACAGGAGAGTGGCAGATCATGCGTGGAGCTTGTTGCATAACGTCAACAACAATTTGGCGGAATGTTACAACTCTATTGTAGGGAAATTTCTTGGTGGAAAAAGGGTAAACTTTTCGTTGAAAGGTGGGTACACAGCAAGGTGTAAAGGTGCTGCTTTGTCTTTTAACAGCAATAGTGATTCCTACGAATTTCAAAAGAAAATGTTGAGAAATGGACCAGGCTTCTACACACAAAAGCATTGCAGACAAATAGCAAATTAAAAAAAAGCAACGCTTGCGAAAATACAAATGCTCGCAAAAATCATTGTTGTTTGTTGCATTATTTACATCAATCTCTAGGTTATAGCTTTATATTTTTTGTTTTTTTATTTCTAAGACCATTTGTACTAATATATTAATTTTGAATATATAATTGTATTTTTTTGTAAAATGAAAAATAAACATTTTTTTCTCTCTACTAAACTAAATTCGAAAACATAAATTTGTTAACATTTCAAAGCCAACTAAAACAGACTTTTAAAAAGTACTGCACGAACGAAAATAGTGATACCAAAAAATTTGATAAAAAAAGAATAACCTAAATAGTTTTAATAACAGAAATAGGTACATATGTATTTCAAATCAAGCAAAATTTTCTATTTTTTTCGTCATTTTTTCGTAAAATCAAAAATAAATTTTGTTCCTCTTGTAAACTGTATTCGGAGACATACGGTATATACATTTTTTTAAAATACATAACAATTGCATAGATATTGCCATGAATCTAGTAAGACTAATTATAATTTTCTTTTATTTGTTAGTTTGCAACTTTTTGAATTCAAAGACACATTTGGTTTGTCAATACATAAAATGTTCCATTATGGCCGGGTAATAAAACGATTATCTACCCATCACCCTAATAAAGTTGGCTTGCACCGAAGTTTCTACCTGAACAATCTACAGCGCCTCTCGCGGCCAAGTTGGAGAACTAAATGTGCAAAATATACAAAAATGACATGTGATTATTTAAACAATACACCCTTTTTTTTAAACTGGTTATTACTGATTTATATCAAGTACAGCATTTTACACATGTCTGCTTATTTTCTTTTCTAAAAGTATCGTAGACATGAAGATACATCGTCCTCTACGTTCTTGCTTTTATTTAAATAAATAATTTTTTCTTCGTCTTGTTTTAGATTCAGCGGGCTAGGGAATAGTATTATTAATGTTAATCCAAAAAATCAAAACTCTATCTTTAGATCTAGATACCAAAGAATGCAAAAACAATAAAAATAAAACGATTGCGGTCTACTTTTTACGTGATACATTTTTTTTAAATAATGAAACATATTCAGCGGGGTAGATATTAAAAATACGCGTAATTTGATGTATGATACATATAATAAAAAAAATGAATTACACCCAAAAAATGAAAAAATAACCAATTTTGGCCGGGAGGATCAGCCTTAACAAAGTGTAGACGGTAGCCCAAGTAGCTTTGTTTAACGCCAATGAACATAACTGATTTTGTCTTCTTAAGAAGTTAAATATTTGGCATTTATTAAAGTTTTATGTGGTTATTATAACAAATGAAAGTTCCACAAATCCCAGTCTGAAAAATATACTGCAGTATAAAGTAATTGATTTATTTCGATAATAAAACATTTTCTCTACGACTATAATATAATATATTCGTTACATATACCTTTTTAGTTGAAGAATAATAGATATTCTCCATTTCCGTTGGATTCTGTTTTCTATTTCAGTAGGATTCTGTATACGAATCCAACGATAAATTGCGGAACCGGAAGCTAGTGGGCGTGGCATGTTAGCGCTTGGGATAAACCAATTGTTTTTGAAGTAACTGTCAAAAACAGTTTTAAATTTTCGTATTCGTAAAAACAGTAAGAACTAGGTATGAATAATTCAGACAGCGAAAACGCTGAAATGTGTTCGCCACCAGAAATAACGGAAATCGCGAAAACGACGTGTATTAATTTACTGCCGAAGAAATCGCAGAAACCGTCACAATGGTGTACACAGCGTAAAATGGTTGTGACTAGTGAACCGACATACGTCCATCTAAAGCAAAAATTTTTATTATACTGATACGGACCAAAAATTGTTACTTCCTATGAAATAGTGATAGAGAAAGTATAGTCTCCTATTCGTGTAGAATAGCTATTATTCACTCGGATGATTCTGTCGCTCGCCTTCGGCTCGTGACAGAGTTTTCATCCTTGTGAATAATAGCTGTCATTCTACACTCGTTGAAGAATATACTATTTTATAGTGCTTATATTTAAAATCTTCGCGGAATTTTGTTATTTATCAAGACATAGCGTAGGTGATAGACTATTGGTTCAACTAGTTTTGATTTAATTTCAATAATCACATTTTAAGCGGTGCAGATAAATATCCTAGAAGTATTATTAATAACTTCTATGTAGTTATGCAGATAAAACAGCACCCCCAGAGAAAACTTTTTATTTATAATAACTAAGTTTTTTTTCATATATGACAGGTATTTTTTCAGAATGTTAAATTGTTGGTAGAGCCTGATCTATAACTTCTACAATATTAACAAAGAAAACGAATGCGTCGCAAAAAACATAGATGGCGTTACCAATTAAGTATGAGTGACGTCACAGATTAAAAATGTACTGTAATTTAAAATACGAAGTAAGCAAGTGTTTTTCTGAAAATCCTATATTCTCACAACTGTCGATACTTTATCAACAACCTATATAACATAAATTAACCTTGAGGACTTTCGTAAGTGGATAGCTATTTCAGTGAAAGATGAAAATAACAGTATCGGCAAAGAAAGTAAAGCCAAAGAAAGTTATTTGTTTGGCACCTAAACTGTTGCGCGGCAAAAAAAGATATTGATTGAAATGTTTACTGGATTAATTAAAACTACATTAATACTTTCACAGGTCTAGAAATCATTAAAAGGTGTACATATTTTTAAATACTGCTTAAGTATTAGGTACACCCACGAGTTTTCGGTATTGCTCTTTCATTTTTGAAATGTGTAGGAAAGATTAAGTGTATAGTGCAACCTTGTTTGTTTGCGTGTATTACTCAAGTACAGAAGAGTGATATAAAAATAAGGCATCTATTTTGTGTTTTGTACGTTATGAGGCCGCGAATATTCCGCGAAAACACACCATATGTGTATTGTGTGACAAATCTCACGGTCTTCTTTACGGCCTCCGTCAGACAACCTACCATGTCGAGGTCAAGGTTCACCTTCTACTAACCATAATTACTAGATTTTATAAAACAATAAATTAATAGGTCTAACGAGCAGCATTGCGCTGATACCCTTGTAGTTTGCTCCAGTTTTCAATGAGTATGTTTATAATTTAAACTATGTTACCTACTTATCTGCAAACTCTATAAATTAAACACCATTCGATGCTAATGTGGAAATGATAATAGAAACCATGTACAGAAACAATTTGGAATGTGAAATTTCATTTATTAAATTAGAAAACAGTGTCCCACAGAGTAATCAGCCATAAAATCCACCTAATATTCCATCCACTTATCGGAAAATGTTTTATGCTAATAAAGTAGAGAATAGAATTGTTTTGTTAAAATAAAAGATAAACAAAACGTTTTTCTATACTGTTAGATCATCATATGATTAAATACGACCATAAACTTATTTTTATATACGAAAGCTGTAGAAACTAGTTTTTATTTTCTGGTTATTCCCTCAATATGTTATGGAATTCCAAATCCTCCAGAGTTGTTTCTCAGCTTCATGCTTCTTGGGTTCTGAATGTCCTGATTTTATTTTACCTTCTGCAGACGGTTGTACAATAATTCAAATCATGTTCGTACTCACACAATAAGCACGTTGTGGAGAACCGAACCAAATGTAAATCTTATTGCAACTTGACGAATTGCATTTATGGAACATATACTTTGCTCCCGCGACGTGGGAACGCTGCAGAATTATTCTCTTTTAAACTACCTGCCTTTTGAATGTAGATCTCTGGCAATTTAGCTGCCTACGTATCTCGCATAAGATATGATACGATAATAACAGATTCTGGCAGCATAAGACATACAAGAACGACGGGTTGAAATGTAAGAATGGCAGGAGCTGATTTTGCGAAACGCGTTGGGAAACAAATATTAAACAGTCGGCCTTTGATACTTTCGTTTTTTGTTAATTATATATACAGGGTCCCAATTATTACGTAAAATTAGAAGTTAGATTCAGGGCGGGCGTTATACAGGGTAGCCTTTTAAGTTTTCACAAAAACTAGGAAAGAAAAAATTTTTTGTAACAAACTGTTTTGTTGCTTTCCAACTATTCGCCTAAATCTGTTCAATTCTATCTTTCTATCATATTATCGCTAAAATTTGCACAAGTCATTTTAATATTAAAACCTGGCAAACCTGCTGAAGATGTTGCATCTTACAGGCCAATAACGACATATTGGCAAATTGTATACCAGATCACCAGTTTGGATTCAGGAGGTACCATTCTACGGTACAACAATGCCATAGGGTTGTAAACATTATCAACGCGGCTTTTGATTCCAAATCCTATTGTCCTGCAGTATTTATTTTATAGATATCAAGCAAGACTTTGATAAAGTATGGCATGATGGCCTCTTACACAAGATCAAGAATCTTATGCCAAGTGAGTACTATCTTCTATTTAGATCGTACTTGTCAGATCGTCACTTCCAAATAAAATATGACCAACAGTATTCTGACCTCCGACCGATCAACTCTGGAGTACCTCAAGGAACTGTCCTTGGTCCTCTGCTATATATATTGTATACTGCAGATGTACCTACAACAACAGATACAAACATAGGCACCTTTGCTAATGACACAGTCCTTCGCTCTAGTCATACCAATCCTCATACCGCATCCTTAAAATTACAAAACCATTTATCTACCCTACAGACCTGGCTAAACAAATGACGAATAAAAGTAAACGAAACAAAAAGCACTCACGTTAACTTTACTCTAAATCGCACCGAATGCCCATCAGTGTACCTGAACAATATACCTATCCCTCAAGCAAATGAAGCCCGCTATTTAGGTCTTCATTTGGACAGGCGACTCACATGGAAGCCTCATATACTGAAAAAAAGAAAAGAAATTGACCTGCGAATTAAGAAAATGTACTAGTCGCTAGGCAGAAAGTACTGTCCCTCCCTGGAAAACAAAATCCTGCTCTATAAAGTAATAATAAAGCCCATATGGATTTACGGCATTGAGCTTTGGGGTTGCTCCTGCAAGTCCAATGTTAACATCATCCAACGCGTGCAATGTAAGACCCTAAGAATGCTTGTAAATGCTCCGTGGTATGTCAGGAACGTGACACTGCATACGGACCTAGATATAACAACAGTAGAAGAAGAGCGAACAAAAAGAAGTACCAAACACTTTCTGCGACTACAAGTCCACCCAAATATTCTTGCATCCAACCTACATCAGCATCCCCCACCAAGAAGATTAAAAATGAAGAAATGGCCCAGTGACCTAAAAGGAGACTAGCTCTTTTGTAACGGGATAACATCGATGGATGGATTTCCCCCTCACGTCAATAATGTCATCACATTAACGCATAGAACATTTATTGTAATTGGTTCTAATTGTTAATTTGCCATTAAACCAATAAAAAATATATTCGCCTTTAAGATTTATACACTCTTGCATGCGTTCAAACCAATTCACATTTTTTTCCACTATGACGTTGGTATCTCAAAAACATGGTTTTTGGCTTCAGTAGCTTCTTAAGGTGATGAAAATCGCTGTCCATGCATTTTTTGTTGTTTTTGTTTTTGACATTTGGGAACACAAAGAAGTCGTTAGGCGATAAAGCAGGTGAATACGGGCAATGAGACATTAATTCGATGTTTCTCTCTTTCAAATAATCAATTATTTGATGTGTTGTGTGAGAGCTAGCACTGTCATGATAAAGAATGATGCGACGTTTTCGGTTTTTTTCCTGATTTCGTCGATGACTTTTGGCAGACAAATTGTTGTATACCATTCAGCGTTTACTGTTCTTCAATCTTCTAAAGAAATGGTTGCGACATGTCCAGTACAACCGAAGAAACAAGCGATCATTTTCTTGGAAGTGCTTCGAAAACGAACAACTTTTGTGGAATTCGGTTCATCTTGGAACACCCAAGCAGTGGATTGTTGCTTAGTTTCCGGTTCATACGAATATATCCAAGTTTCGTCACCTGTTACGATGTTGTATACGGATTTTGCAGTTCCTCGGTCGAATGTTTTGAGCATTTCCTTGCACCAATTAACACGAGCAATTTTTTTTAGCTTTGGCCAAATTACGCTGGATCCATCGGAAACACATCTTTTTCACAGCTAAATGTTCATGCAAAATCGAATGTACTGCAGTCTTCGACACGTCTAAGGATGCCTCTATCTCACTGTAAGTCACATGCCGATCTTCTTGAATGATGTTGCGCACAACATCGATGTTTTTTGGAATAACAACTGATTTTGGCCTAACTTCACGAAATTCATCACTGACGGACGCACAACCACGACGAAATTCTGCAAACGAATTGTAAACACTCTTTTTTGATGGTGCGTCATTACCAAAAGTTGAACGAAGCAATTCTATGCATTGTTGTTGAGTTAGACCTTTACTAAAATCGTAAAAAATCATCCAACGAAAACCTTCATGTGAAACTTCTAGTTTTTCACAAAATTGCTTATTTTAAACGCACACTGTAAACAAACTATTCGTTCAACTTCTGAGCTGCCACTGTTTGTACAATAACAAATGTCAAATTCACACATTTCAACAGCGCCACCTAGTGGTCGATTGTAAAAACTTAAAAGGCTGCCCTCGTACCTTGTGAGGCCAGGGAACAAGTTTTTCTTATTTTCCACTACCAAATTAAATTATCTGTTAATTATATTTTACTCTTGTACCATCTATAAAAATATATTATTTACAAATCAATCTCTTACTTCTAAACCACAGTTTTGTTTACCTGTTCATATTTCACAAAGAACAAACACAAGAACAAAATGTAGGTGCATTATATTAAATATTTTATTAAAATAACATCGAAATTACACGATTTATTGAGACACAAATACAAGATTTGATGTAGAAGCTACTCTAGCTAGTTTCATAATGTTTAGCCGCTTTGGAGATTACTTTATGCCGTTTTGCGCGTGTAGTTGATGGTATAATTGCAACTAGCAATAAACACCGCTTAAACATCCTGGCAGTAGTAATAAAAATACAATAAGGTGTAGTTTCTTAGAAATATTAAGTTCTTAGTCTTATAACCATAAAATGGGAATTTTGTTTGAATTATACAATGCATCAGTACACAAAATATAAAGAATATGCAGTAAAACCGAAGGTTTCTAGGAACTTGTGTAGACACTGGTTTAGGCTGTTTGGTGGAGCACTGCAAAGATATCTAATTGTTTTATTTTGTCCAGAAATCAGAATGAAAATTTAGAAAACATTTAGGACGATTCGATTCTTTTCAATTTATTGAACAATATTAACATCTCTTATAATCGGCGAGACGCCTATCGCCTTTAGGCGTCGCTTGCAGACGTCCACGTTACTCACGCCAAAGAAAGGCCCTGGTGAGGTTAGTAGAAGACGACTAGTTTGTATGGGTTCACAAACAGCTAACAGGTATAAGCCGATTAAGTATTATTGTCCTGGCAAACAAAATACATCAAGATCAAATCCTTGTCCGCCCTAAGGTATGATTAAATTAAGCACACGGCCCTGTTTAGGCAGACAGGGCCTACGAACAAATATGGCTCAAACTTCTGGCTCAAATGCTTGTAAAGGCAGACAAGCTACAGGTCGGGCCTTACCTGATAATGCTGGGTGTAGTTCCCAAATGACGACGCGGTCTAAGCCGAAAGTAAATTGTAATATTGACAGAAGACGACTCCACATATTTTGTAATTATTTATAACCTCCTTCATTTTTGGTGGCCCTTAGTCCGAAAAACGTGTCAATTTATGAATTATAAATGGAACACCTTGTATATCTTTACAGTTTTAGAGAAAATATTAGTATACCATTAATAAATATCAACATAAAATTCCTTAAGAACCGGATATTTTACATTTTATATTCTCATATTGAACAACATCACAATTACTATGAAAGGAAACTATTAACAAAGCAAATAGGAGTTGATTTCTAAAACTGTTACAAAGTACTGTTCAAACCGTTTTCGCTCGTTGTTTCTGTATACCGAGTTTCTCTCAGTACTGAATCATTCTCAGCAGATTTAATATCTTGTACCAATCTTCATCCACTACGTAATCACGTATAAAATTATTGAACTTTATTTTGATTTTCAACATTGCATGCTTCTTTGTCGATATTGTTCAAGAAACAAAATATTTCGTTTATGAACCACGAAGCCACTTAATGTGTTTTTATCAACGAACGCTGCTATTGTCTAACCAACATTGAACTATGTGCCGGTACACCATCCTGTTGAAAACAGCGCCTCATCCTTATTTGGAAAAATTCGTTTCAGGAATACATTTACACAAATGTACTACTTATTTACTGTTGTATTTTTATTTTATAGCAATTGTAATTGTTTAAATAACGTGTGTTTTTTTTTAATTTGACGTCAAAGTCGGCGCTGAAAATTTTATTGTGAACATACCACAAAACATACCTGACTCTACTTTTATGAACACATTTGACAAGAAACCATTCAAATGCGAACATTTAAAAATAGCTTTAATAAACAATAAATTTCCATCAAATGATAATATTTAATCGTAATTAATGGCAATAAACAAAAAATTTATAACAAATGAGCGAAATGTTCACTGCCTTCACTCAGGCACGCTCGGACTCTTCGCACAATCCCATTGCAGACGTTTATTAACATATACGGATGGTTATTTATTTTTTTTAGAATCGTATTCACGGGTCTAACAAGCCCCACCCTTGAAAATCGCCATGCTCCGGATACTACAAACACCCTGGAAAACTGCAGAGCTTAGGATTCTAACCTAAGCGACTTTGGTAGAACAACTCTGAAGCCAAGCGCTGCGGCCACTACTCTACCGCGGTGCCCTTAACGAATGGCTATTAATTTCATTAACTGTTTCCAATATTCTGTGCTATTCAGGTTATGTATTAGCTGCTGGAAAATGGATTTCGTTAAATACGTCCACAGAAAGAAACCGCATGACGTAAACTCGCATGATCTGGCAGGATAAGGTATGGCCGTATGGTTGACTTTCGACTAATAATCCATCTGTCAAAAAATCATATTTAAGGTATCATGTGCGGCGTACGCAGTGGCCCCGTCTTACTGAAAAAATAACCATATCTATTCATCCTCATGAAGCTCTTCGAAAAAGGATCATCAAAGCTCTTCTCGATAACTTTCTGCAGTCAAAGTGCCTGAAAAAAACTTTTTCGTTGATTTTTCAACAAATAAACTGTATGGTCTTACTTTTACCTTCCAACAAGTATGGTCCAACTATTCTAGGCCTTGAAATGGCCGTCCACGCTCCTATTTTTTGAGGATAAAGAGGTGTCTCTGCCTTAAAATTGGGTTCCGTCAAACTCCATGAACTCATGTTTTGCGAGTTAAAGTAATCATCTAAATAAAACCAGGGCTCGTACATGAATAAAGTTTTCTCCAATAAGTCCTCATTGAGGATATTTAGGACCCACTGACAATATTCGACACGCTGAGGATAATCAGCTTCGTGTAATTGTTGTACAGACTGGAAACGGTAGGGATACAAATCGATATCTTTCTTTAATATTTTGTGGCACGTACTAACTGACAACTGAACTTGTTGAGACAAATGGCGTACAGAAGTTCGCGGGGTATCTTCCATAATTTGTCGTACATTTTCTATTGCTTCTACCGTTCTTCTTGGAGGATGACCGCTGCCTTCTCAACGTGAAATGGATCCAGCCTCACAAAAAACTTCAACGCAGTGATTCGAAGAACAACGAAAAGTGTTATAAGACAACACAAGGTTTGGAAATTCCTGGCGAAACTCTACAAAACAATCATGAATTGAGTAGGGTCATACTCCATCAACTTAGCGGCCGTTTCGAAAATACGATTCAATTATAAACATTTTGGGTTCCTGTAGCAAAACAATTTTATTTGAAAACGTTACGTCACCAAACACAAATAACCAACAGTTAGAGATTAGAGACATTGAATGTACAGTGTAATGTACTTACGTATTTCACTAACGGAATACACAATTTAGTTTTGAAAAAGACTAATTTTTCAAACTGCAGGGAAAAAATCCATACACTTCTAAGAAATTCAAGTAAACGACCACCAACCGCGCAAACACAATGAACTTTTCAGCGCCAAGTTTGAATTAAATTAAAAAACACACGCTATACAACAACAAAATAGAAAATAAAAGGTGTTTATGAATGATTTTAAACAGACAAAGTTAATATATTTAGAAAACTAAAATTAGTTCATATCGAAAACTTAAAAAAGGAAAATGCAAAGTTATTTATTTAAAAACTATAAATTGTAGCTAATCCAGAAGTTGCATTAAAAAAGAGTTTGATATTCGCAATAACCATTAAAATAACGAAACTTCTATTTAACATACTTTCTAACTTTGAAAACATAAAAGTTAGCAGTGCTGAATAAATTATAATTTACACCCTGTATAAATCAGAAAATAATGTAATAATATTGTATTATGTAGAATCTATACATTATTTATTAAATTCTGAATGTGAATAATTACCAATTTTATTGTATTGTATCTGAAAACTACATCACTATGGCTTATACAAAATAATGGTAAAAATTTTTTAAGGGTATATTTTAACCGTTACGTGAAAGTATTCTAAAATTTCATAAACAGCTATGATATAATATTTTAGCGCTGTATGTGCTAAATGAATAAAATGTGCCGGTTATAGAAGATATTTTATTATAAACAAATTTAACAACAACTATAACACAAAATAATAGTAATAATAAAAGACCTCTCGGTAGTAGCGCTGGCGAAGGAGTGTTGGTCCTGGTGTGCATTGTCAACCCTTCCCGTATCCTTAGCGGATGAATATTTCGTTTATGAACCACGAAGCCACTTAATGTGTTTTTATCAACGAACGCTGCTGTTGTCTGACCAACATTGAACTATGTGCCGGTACACCATCCTGTTGAAAACAGCGCCTCATCCTTATTTGGAAAAATTCATTTCAGGAATACATTTACACAAATGCACTACTTATTTACTGTTGTATTTTTATTTTATAGCAATTGTAATTGTTTAAATAACGTGTGTTCTTTTTTAATTTGACGTCAAAGTCGGCGCTGAAAAGTTCATTGTGAACATACCACAAAACATACCTAACTCTACTTTTATGAACACATTTGACAAGAAACCATTCAAATGCGAACATTTAAGAATAGCTTTAATAAACAATAAACTTCCATCAAATGATAATAATTTAATCGTAATTAATTGCAATAAACAAAAAATTTATAACAAATGAGCGAAATGTTCACTGCCTTCACTCAGGCACGCTCGGACTCTTCGCACAATCCCATTGCAGACGTTTATTAACATATACGGATGGTTATTTATTTTTTTTAGAATCGTATTCACGGGTCTAACAAGCCCCACCCTTGAAAATCGCCATGCTCCGGATACTACAAACACCCTGGAAAACTGCAGAGCTTAGGATTCTAACATAACTTTGGCAGACTTTGGTAGAACAACTCTGAAGCCAAGCGCTGCGGCCACTACTCTACCGCGGTGCCGTTAACGAATGGTTATTAATTTCATTAATTGTTTCCAATATTCTGTGCTGCAATTAATTCAGGTCATGTATTGGCTGCTGGAAAATGCATTTCGTTAAATACGTCCACAGAAAGCAACCGCATGACGTAAACTCGCATGATCTGGCAGGATAAGGTATTGGTGAGATTCGACTAATAATCCATCTGTCAAAAAATTCTCCTATCATATATAAGGTATCATGTGTGGCGTACGCAGTGGCCCCGTCTTATTGAAAAAATTACCATATCTATTCATCCTCATGAAGCTTTTCGAAAACGGATCGAAAAAGCTCTTCTCGATATCTTTCTGCAGTCAAAGTGCCTGAAAAAAACTTTTTCGTTGATTTTTTAACAAATAAACTCTATGGTCTTACTTTTACCTTCCAAAAGGTATGGTCCAACTATTCTAGGCCTTGAAATGGCCGCCCACGCTCCTCTTTTTTGAGGATGAAGAGGTGTCTCTGCCTTAAAATTGGGTTCCGCCATCTCCATGAACGCATATTTTGCGAATTAAAGTAATCATCTGAATAAAACCAGGGCTTGTACATGAATAAAGTTTTCTCCAATAAGTCCTCATTGAGGATATTTAGGACCCACTGACAATATTCGACACGCTGAGGATAATCAGCTTCGTGGAATTGTATATTATATTATATTATATACATTAATATTATAAACATTTTAGGTTCCTGTAGCAAAACAATTTTATTTGAAAACGTTACGTTACCAAACACAAATAACCAACAGTTAGAGATTAGAGACATTGAATGTACAGTGTAATGTACTTACGTATTTCACTAACGGAATACACAATTTAGTCTTGAAAAAGACTAATTTTTCAAACTGCAGGATAAAAATCCATACACTTCTAAGAAATTCAAGTAAACGACCACCAACCGCACAAACTCAATGAACTTTTCAGCGCCAAGTTAGTACTAAATTAAAAAAAAAAACACGCTATACAACAACAAAATAGAAAATGAAATGTGTTTATGAATGATTTTAAACAGACAAAGTTAATATATTTAGAAAACTAAAATTAGTTCGCATCGAAAACTTAAAACAGGAAAATGCAAAGTTATTTATTTAAAAACTATAAATTGTAGCTAAACCAGAAGTTCCATTAAAAAAGGTTTGATATTCACAATAACCATTAAAATAACGAAACTTCTATTTAACATACTTTCTAACTTTGAAAACATAAAAGTTAGCAGGGCTGAATAAATTATAATTTACACCCTGTATAAATCAGAAAATAATGTAATAATATTGTATTATGTAGAATCTATACATTATTTATTAAATTCTGAATGTGAATAATTACCAGTTTTATTGTATTGTATCTGAAAACTATATCACTCTGGCTTATACAAAATAATGGTAAAAATTTTTTAAGGGTATATCTTTCGTATATTTTTACCGTTACGCGAAAGTATTCTAAAATTTCAAAAACAGCTATGATATAATATTTTAGCGCTGTATGTGCTAAATGAATAAAATGTGCCGATTATAGAAAATATTTTATTATAAACAAATTTAACAACAACTATAATACAAAATAATAGTAATAATAAAGGACTTCTCTGTAGTAGCGCTGGCGAAGGAGTGTTGGTCCTGGTGTGCATTGTCAACCCTTCCCGTATCCTTAGCGGATGTGACACCATCCTAGAGAAAGCGGATTCCATTGTGGATATTGCCGGGAAAATCTAGTTACCATGGTAACTGGACATACCGTCGGCCCAAGAAATCCGGACACGCGGTTGGGGTATCTAAACTTACGGCTACAATATCAATTCTAATAAGATTTGGAGTTTGATCTAGCTTGTTTAAGTGAAAAATATTTACAATCTTCCATATTTTTCTATTTGAAAATAAAAACACACCGTAATGCTCAAACACAAGAATGATGGATCTGGGTAGGATGTAACGGGTCAAAATGGTGAACAGTGATTATTTGGTATTAATTACCAATTACACGAGGGTTCAACATTTTGAGATAAATATGGCGTCAACAAACATCTGCCAGCAGCCGTGAACCGGAAATCTTCTAGAACATGCGGCCCCTCCAAACAAGAGTGGGGTGGCGCGCATGTCTTAAGAGTAAACTGGCCAGTATAAACCACAAGCGCGGTCATTTCAAACACACTTTATTTAAGTCAGAAATATTCCTCGACCTTCTTCTAAGATCATTCTTAGAAGATCCTAGTGTTGAAAATCCGATCCTGAAATTAACTGTTGTAGTAAAATCCGTTTAATAATTCCGTATACTTACCCGAAAGTGAATTAAGTATTTTCCAGTGTTTTCGCCGTTGTTGTATTAACAAATTTAATAGTTTCCGTTTTCCCTGTTACAGGCATTTCTACCGTTGGTGTGTCGGTGTTTGAATCGATAATCATCGCTATAAGTTCCTGTTTGGAATTGTTAAGGCTTGGTGAGTTGGTGTCCGAATCAACGACGTAACCAATATTAGTACAACAGCAAGTATTAGCCATTCCTGTTGTTTGCCAGTTGAACACCCTGTACAAGGTTTGCCGTAATATGTGGAGGAATTTCATGAGACGCCAAATTCTTGTAGATCCCACTTGCACATTTGAATTGCTTTTGGAGTAATTTCGAAACAGTTCAAAGTTGTAGGAACTCGCTTTCTACAAATTCCGTCACGGAGTAATTTTCGTGCAGATTTGTAGTGTTAAATTGATCCCAATATGGTTGCCTTAAGGAGGCTGGAGGAATTTCAGTAGGGTTAATTAGATTGCAGTTTCCGTGTACCCAATACATTTTTATACTTTTTCCTCGCCAAGTAAAATTCAGAATCCTGTCCTGGTCAATTTTACCCAGCAAAGCTAGGTTGAATTGTATATAAAGCAACTGCACTTTTAGAATAGCGCAGCTTGGTTGCATAAAAATTCCAGGAAACCAGATTAAATTAAGATATCCTGTTTGAATATTTGGTACCGTAAAATTTGAAGTGAAATACATACAGATTGTTGATTCTGTGGCTGTCAACTGTCTACGAAACACAGGTGTACCTACGCAAAGGAATTTGTCACTGTTTTACTCATATTTCACTTTGTTTAAAGAAAGCAAATTTTCGCAAATTGCACGTGTAGTTATAACCTGGAAAGTTTACCGATCACTGTCACTAATCACAAACACTGTTTATCCGATAGCAAGAAAGTTTCATTCTCTGCGAAAGCAATTAATAATTATTTCGTTTGTTTATGTTAAAAATTAGGTTCGACCGTCCAGCGGACATATTGTATACAGGGAAGCAGTCACGCCTACCGTGTACCGAAACGAGTTGGCCCGCTGTACTTCAAGAGCGACATCCGGCCGACAAGACAGTGGCGTATCAAGGATTAATTTTATTTTGCATTAATTAAAATTTGAAATATATTTATTTTCCGTTACGTAATTAGAAATATATTTATTTTCCGTTATATTATGTACATACATTTAATTTGCATTTAATAAATTATTTTTTCAAGCACTCGTACTTGAATCCTGAGCAACTCAAGAGCTCACCCAGGGTATAAATTTTTGAGCGATCTCGTCCCCTATAAGGAACCGGGGCGAAACGTTACAAGGCGACTGATTCTTCTGCGTGCAGCCAAGGCCACAGAGAAATTAGGGACGTTCAGGCATGGGTTCATCGGTATCGGACTCTAACTACAGTAAACTCCAGTGGCTTTAGCTACTTAACGGTATGAATACATAAATACAAGAAGAATAAAACATTAATTAAATAAGAATGTTCGCAAACAATGGTTTCCCTTTACTCTACAATTGTATATTCAAAAATAAACAAAGGAACCCAAACAAAAATAAGATAATATGGACGACAGTTCTGGGCGTAAAGATTTAGCGGGGCCAAAGGCGTTCATCTTGTATATTTACAAAAATTGAATTGCAATTTTAATGTACTTTGTACACTAGCACCGCATACTTATTCATACGTTGCACTATTGAAGCCTTAAAAATACCCTTCTATTATTCTCAGTCATATTGAAAAGTTGGAAATCAATAAATGTTTATGACAATTTCATAGAATAGTTTGGATCTTGTAACGTAATCTTTCCAATTACATTTGTTTGGTTGAAACGAATTTTATCCTTACATATGTATGTCTGTTAGTTTTACTAAACGTGTCGATATTTTTTGTAACATTTAGCTATTCAGTTCTATAGGTCCAATCGTTGTCTCTAAGACCCCTTGCATTCAGTGCTTCTCTTATTCGTTTTCTCCAAATTTATGATGATGCCTAATAAAATGCAGTCTATAGAGTGCGCTTTATGGGAATCTTTATACGAACATATTTTACTAGCGGGGTGATAACACCTATGCTATTTGCGTTCCGTTATAAAAATACTGTCGCTATAAACTGCTGCTGTTACTTAGAAATAATACTAAAGTTAAAGTTACAATTTTTAAAGTTGTGAAAGGCAAAGTAAAGATTTTAAATGTACGTACTTGCACATACATTTATTAGTGTTTTTTATTTAATTTTTCATTACCGTATGGTACCTGTAGTTTATAATCGTAGGACGTAACAGTTTTTAGTCTTTTACTAATTTAAAATAGCAGTTAATTTTTTACGGTGAGAAAGTGTTAAAATTGAATTCGTATACTGTTATGAAAAATTATTTCAACTGGATTAGCTTTGCTTTCCCATGTTGTAGATATGTGGAAAGCACACTTTCAATGTTAATAATCTGATTTTGAGATACTTATTTCGGACCTTTATAAATAGAGAAACGTTTGTCTGTAGGCGTGCGTAAGTGCTCGTGTGTATGTGTGACTGTCGCGTGTATGTACCTATTTATCAGAAAGTTGATATCTCTGAAAAGTTTGGTTTGCAATTTGAAATTTGGGGGTTTATTAATTCATGGATTATTAATCAAAAGTGGTATATCCGATTTTGTTGAAATTAAAATCTAACAACAGTTAAAAAGAACTGCGGAGTTACTAGCATCTGAAAACTGTGAGAAACGAAAATTAGACTTGGCTTTTGGTTTCATTCACATAAAATAATTTTTTATAACCCTCTTACTTCAAAATTAAAAACCGCACAAATTTATTTGTCTGTAATCATTGTTTATTAAATATTAGCATTTTTCTTTGTTTAACGTTGTGTCAAAGTCGTTTTTCCTCCACTTAAACCGCACTTGGATATACTTCATGTAAGTTAACAGGTATGTCTACTACCTGTGGTCTTTTTTATTTAAAAGAGAAAATTGAGAATCCTACTGAAGCAATTACTTAGACAATAGAATTTTCAATATGTAAGTGCACATCCTTTAGATTTTCACAATGTAATTTTAGCGATTTAGCGAAACTTTAGAACGTTGATGCAAGTGCGCACATAGGTACATAGAGGCTATTTAAAATATAAAAAAGACTATGCGAAGTTAAATTTAATATACTTTTTGTAAGAATAATGTACATCCATGAGGGCTAAGGAATAAATAGATTTTTAAATTGTTGTACGAAATTTTTATCTATGATCTACACGCTATACTAGAAAATGTTAAACAACAATTGGTAACTTAACGGCCAGATTAAGTTGAATAAAATGAATGTGTTTCTGTTCCATTGACTGATTTAACTATCATCTATATAGGGATAATACGAATCGAACGTTTATAATCAAACATGTATGAAACAGATCCTGAAAATGGTCGAAGTCTGCTTAGAATGCATCTCTTTATACGTAACACAAATAAAGAGTTAAAATAATACATTATTATATATTATTAAATAAATACCGGTGAGGCTATACACAGGAGTTTGCCCTGCAAGGCAGCAGGTCAGAGCACGCATACTTGCTCTTACACCTGGCCAAATTCTTGACAAGTAGTGATGTGGTGGGCATCACGCATTAGACAACCGCATTATTTTCCCTTGTTCAGTTTAACTCAGGTACTCAATTATTTAAAGCGAATGTAGCCGTTTTGAACCGCACCGGAGCCCAGTGCTCTACCACTAGACCACACTGGCACATATTTTAATAATATACTTTCTACATAGAACTGAAAATACGATTGATATTTAGGTTTTTTATACAATAAGTTTCTAATTACAACTGCAACATGTGATTCAACCAGTTTCACTTCAAAAATAAACGTTTTCTTTTAAGAATAACTACGTACATATATGTACTGCATACTGGGTGTTGGTAAAACCTCCTTATTGCGGTAGTGGATATTTGCATGCCTGTACCGTTCAATGCACCCAGTCAGTGCAGTATGTTAGTAGTTATTTTTAATTTATTTTACAGTCACTTCTCGCAACTTGTACTACATTAAATATTCCAGGTTTAAAGCTAGTTGTTAACGTTTCTGCAATTATCAGGTTTAAACGAGAATTGCAGGTCACGTTCTTGTAAACATAATTATTTTACACAAATAACAATATTTAAATATTCTTGGGTATAGGGTTCTCATTTTATTTTAGATGTGACAATGTACTGAACCATTCTGTACGTGTTTTTTGCTTTCTCTTGGATTTCGAGGAAGCCACAACCGTTAACCTACATTTCGGATACATATGTGTGTGTATACAGGGTGGTTCTACGCATGTGCAAAATTCTTTAACCAGAAATAGCTGAGGTTATTTAGCACCTACATTGGCTAGTAATCTATTTTAAAATTCGGCACCGTTACGAGCATACGGCACTCCAAAGATTTTTTTCATCAATTCACTAAAATGTAAATAACTTTTTTGATTCTTATCTGATTTTGATAAACTTATTATATTACAAACGTTATTTTGGGAAGCTAACAGTACAAGCTTCACAACTACAATTGTACACTACTCCAAGAAATTAACGCACCAATTATTAATGTTGCGATAAAAGAAAAGTAGTGCGCTATCTACTTCAACCAAATGCATGGAATGAATGTCTGATACAAACCTGATAGACGCATGTCACTCTTGGGCTGTTTCTACATCTTTAACTTTGTTAAAAAAAATTAACCAATTTTACATGCAAATTTAAAATGTACTTGCAGTTTCGTTTTACTTTAAAGTGTATCAAATCGTGTAGCTGTCATCAAACAATTGCTTTTACGATCAGTGTTATTTAAAATACAATGTATCTCAAGAAATTTAAGTCGTGATTAGTGTGTCACAGCCCTTACTTTGTCCGAAAATGGGTATTCTTTCCGCGCTATCGCTGACAGGCTTGGGGTGAACCACACAACCATTTCTCGGGTCATCCAGCGTTTCACAGAAACTAATGAACATGACAGGCGACCAGGGCAAGGGCGACCACGTGCTGCTACCGCTGTAGAAGATGGTTTTCTTCAAATGCGTGCACTAAGAGAGCGCTTTACCACCACAACAGCCCTCCAAAGACAACTTTCAGCAGTACATAATGTGCAGGTTAGCATTGAAACCGTCCGCCAACGTCTTCTGGAAGGAAATCTGAGAGCCAGATTACCAACTACTGGCCCACAGTTTGGAGAGTTGTGATAGGCGCATTCGAGTTTTTAGACGTCCAAATGAACAATATGCTCAATGCAATTTTGCCCCCACGACTGCATTTAGTGGTGGCTCAATAATGGTATGGAGAGGCATATCTTTCACGGCTAGCACAGACCTACACATCTTCCCCAAAGGCACTTTAAACAGTCAAAGGTACATTACGAATATCTTAGAACAGTATGTTGTGCCATATGCCCCATACGTCGGAGACAACTTCCAATTAATGCACGAGAATGCTCGGCCCCACACAGCCAGGATTGTGCAAGAATACCTAGACGACGTTGGTATTCCTGTTATGCAATGGCCAACCAGAAGTCCCAACTTGAATCCGATTGAGCACCTCGGGGAAGACAAGTACGATCCCTTCAACCACCCCTTGCAACTCTCAACGAGCTAGGGAATTCATTAGTGGAAATGTGGGATAATCTTGTAAAGAGCAGTTAAGTGTGTTAATTTCAAGCATGGACTTTTCAAGCTGTCATAACAAGTCGAGGCGGAAACATAGCCTACTGAACCTGTAAACTTACAATTTTTCAGTTTTCGAATCTTGATTTTTTTAATTTTTGCATTGATTGTTGTTAAATTGCGTTGCGTTGTTTGAATTTGGATAAAATATGGTTTACTTAATTTTAAGCATTATCTATGATTAAACGTACTTCATTGCATGCAATACTTTAAACAATATTGCGATTGTTAGTTGTGGTGCGTTAATTTCTTGGAGCAGTGTATATGAACAGGGAGTACCAATAAAGATAATTAATCTAATTAAAGAACTGTATAGCGGTGCCACCTGTCGAGTAACTCATAAAGGAAGAGCCAGTGAACCAATACCCGTTAAGTCCGAAGTAAAACAAGGGTGTATCATCTCTCCTATTTTATTTAACCTAGTCCTGGACTCAGTTATGACAAAAACAAACAACACCCAAAGAGGTATAGTATGGGACCTGCAACAAAGGCTAGAAGACCTAGATTACACCGATGACATCTGTTTACTGTCACACACTTTCAACGACACGAGCAACAAGCTAAAACAGCTGGAGGAAGAAGCAGCCAAAGTGCGATTAAAAATGAACATTGGGAAAACCTAGGAAATGCGCATCAACAACCAATGCAACAACAGACTTCACTGTCAAAACCACCCAATTGAAGAGGTCGAAAGCTTTACATATCTTGGCAGTGTTATAACAAAAGACGGAGGATCATCTGCAGATGTGCAAAGCAGAATTCAGAAAGCAAGAGGAGCGTTCGGTATAACAAGATATGGAATTCGTCACAATACTAGGTCAACACTAAACTCCGCTTGTTCGATACAAATGTCAAATCTGTATTATTATATGGATGTGAGACCTGGAAAATCTCAAAAGAAATTACACGCCGAATACAAGTCTTCGTAAACAGATGCCTGCGGAAAATACTACATATATTGGGCAAACACTATCAGCAACATAGATCTATGGGCAAGGACAAAAGAAGAAAATATGGAAACTCAAATCAAACGCCGTAAATGGAATTGGATAGGTCACACTCTACGCACTCCTATAGGGAGCATTCCGAGGAAGGCGCTACATTGGAACCCACAAGGAAGTAGACCCAGGGAGAGACCCAAGATGACTTGGAAACGATCAATAATAAAAGAGGCTGAAAACATGGGAGTTTCCTGAAGTGAAATAAAAGCACCAGCCACCAACAGGACCAGATGGAAACGTTCTGTGGAGGCCCTATGCTCCCACGAGGAGTGAAAGGAACTTATATATATGAACATCTGATAATATGTGGCCCAAAAGTGAAAATGTTGGTGTAAAAATTTGTAAATTAGATTAATCATCATCATCATCATCTGACATGGAGCTGACTCGAAGGCCGATCCTGGATACGCCAGGCCCACCCTATTTAAATTTCGTTTCTATTGGAAACCCGGTTAAATATCATTTTAAATACAATATTTAAAAAAAAGACCTTTTTTGAAAAACTGGATGCTAGTTTAGAAGCTGCAAAAAAACAGGTAACGATCTCGTTTTAAAGATATACACTAATTTATACAATTTTCAGTTCTGGTTCATATTTCATCCGCTTTTCACAATCAATTGTGCAGTTTTATAGAATAAAAATCAAACTTGGACTGCAAGATTTCTAATACAATAAAGTTTATCAAAATCAGACAAGAAATAAAGAAGTTGTTTATATTTTAGTGAAAGGATGTAAAACATTTGGAAGCGTCATATCTCCGTAACGGTTCCGAATTTTAAAAAATATTACTAGGTAATTTAGGTGTTTAATAATCTCAGCTGTACGTGGTTAAAGTTTTTCGCACTTGTTTAGAATCACCCTGTGTATGGTTCAGGAATAATTTAAAACAGAAAAATAGTAGGCATTTTGTTACAGAAATAAAGTACTTCTGCATATTTGAGAATTTACATAATGTGTTTAGTTTTGCGATTGTTTTACAAGCATCTAATACGAGCGGGAGCATTTTAGGCATGCAAAGCATGGGTTGTTCAGATATATAAAACTAGATAAAGATCGTTTCAGAGTATTCGAAAGAAGGATGTAATCATGTTTATAACATTCCATTTCCTAGTTTTTTATTTACTTGACAGATTTGGTTGGATAATTAATTAATTACAACCATAAAGCCGTCAAAACAATGCTTTTTTATGTTTTCTTTACTGTCTAGTTATAGTTTTTCTATTTTAAAATAATCACTTTACAGGGTGTCCCACTCGGGATAAAACGCCTCGTAGAGCTGTTCAGCAGTGAATACTAAATATAAGACATCTAAAATATTTATTTTCTTCACACGAGACACGAAAATAAGTGGAAAGTTGGCAACTGTGCTTGTTGAATGTTCTACAAATAATATTTTTGCATGTGCTATGGAAAAATATTAAATAATATGAATTACATAATTATTATTGCCTCGGCCAGACGACGCTTTTGACAATACAAACGCTTTTCATAGGCTCCCATTCAATTAAATCTAACAGGTTCTTCAATATTGGGCTGTCATAGTATAAATGGACGACCTCCTCTTCTTAGACCAATGCTTCTCCTCTCTCTCTCGTAGTCGCTGGTCAGGTCGTTCAATAACAATGTGTTTGGATGTCTTCTATTTGGATAGCGTCAGCATATAGCCTTGCCACTGCATTACAAGTACCACCAACTTTTGCAAGAATCGAAATCATGTCAGTGTACTCAGCAAAAGTGTATTCCGTTAATGCAAGTGAAACTGAATTTAAAAAAACAGAATTGAAAAATATGTTTGTCAACTGTGAAATTCGGAACAGCGATGTCAAATTAAATAGTATTTACCATCAGTCTTACTTCTGCCACCCGTAAACATGGCGTCGATGACATCACAAACAGGTGGATAAAAACCATGTTAGAAGGGCGCCAAATTCAGGCTTGTCTGGGAGAAGAAACTCTCAGGATACATGCTGCCAAGGGCTGCCCAAAAGGGGAGGAGGCTATCCCCCTTCTATGGAACCTGGTAGTAAACGAATTTCTGCAGATACTCAATCATGGGGTTCTACGCCCAAGATTGTGCGAATGACATAGTCATCTTCATAAAGGGCAAACCCCCAGCTACCATGGCAAACCTCATGCAGAAGGCGCTAAACATCACTCAAGGTGGTGTGAAAGGGAAAACCTTAAGGTTAATATCTCTCCAAAACATCAATAATACCCTTCACCAAGAAAATAGATACGGGGTATTTGGCAAACTGACAGTTTTTGGTGAAAGAATTCAGGTTAGCCAGGGAATCAAATATCTGGGCATCACCCTGGATTAAAAACTGAACTGGAGCGAAAATGGTCCTTATGATGGGCAGACGAATGTTTGGTACAACATGAGGTCTGAAACCAAAGATGGTCCAATGGTACTACACTGCGGTAGTTAGACCCATGATAGTTTATGGTACCCTAGTGTGGCGGCTTAAAGTTAAGCAAAAAAACAAGCATCACGCCATCCTTCCAGAGTATTCCTTTCATAAACGCAGCAGAAGGCACAGGAGCCGAAATATATGGCCAAAGATCATGGAAAATAAGGTCATAGTCTTTCAAGCTGAAATCTTTGCAATAA
Organism: Limonius californicus; assembly: GCA_014611495.1. Classification (NCBI taxonomy): domain Eukaryota; kingdom Metazoa; phylum Arthropoda; class Insecta; order Coleoptera; family Elateridae; genus Limonius; species Limonius californicus. The sequence continues at coordinate 39,736 of JABXWE010006743.1, forward strand.
TGCAATTTATTCAGGAAAATGCACAACGTGGGTATACCCAACAACGCATAAGCATCTTATCTGACAGTCAAGCAGCTTTAAGAGTACTTGGATCACCTCGCATTAATTGAAAATTAACGAGGGAATGTCTATTACTTCCTGACATCCTTCTGTGAGAATAACGTAGTTCAGCTCATATGGGTGTTCGGGTACACAGGGGCAGAGGAAAACAAAAAAGCAGATTCCCTCGAGAAAAGTGGTGCATCCGCTCCGTTTACAGGGCCAGAACCTGTATTTGGCATCCCTAAACAAAGCATCCGAACAGCAGAAAAAATGTGGACCATTACACAACACATTTCTCGTTGGGAGGCAGTAGAGCGACAAAAACTGTGGACGGAAATAATTGGAGCGCCTTCTCGAGGACTGACAACTGACGTTCTCCATCTAGGACGAATTCAGATTAGACGGTTCGTAGAACTTATAGCAGGGCACTGCCACAGTGCCACCTGAGCAAACACCTTCACAAAAACGGTGTATACAGAGGAGACACTCTGTAGGCTATGTGAAGAAAAGGTGGAAACAGCCTCACACATAATCTTCGATTGTCCAGCACGTTATCGTAAAAGATAGCAACTAGTCGGGGAACACTTCAGGAAACAACCTTTACACATGAATACCTCGCAAAAAATATCCTGCAACTCGTCGAGGGCACAGATCTCCTTTGAAAGGATCGGGGGCACACAAAAGACCATAGGGTCGAAATGCAAACTGGATTAACTAACCCACTTCAAAACTCTGCTATAAATCAATCAATTAGCATTAGTTAAATTTGCTTTGGTGCCATATCTAAATCTCGTTTTCAACAAAATTTTAGGATCAAGAATCTGCCATTTAAAATTGTACAGAAGTCATATTTGTTGTTAACGTCTTAAATTTATTGACGAAGAACTATTTTTATCGATAATATCTATTAGTTTACCTTTGCCGATAAAGATATACAACATTCGATTTTCAAATTTCAAGAAGCTCGTGTGAACAACTAGCCAGCGAAAAATAAATAGTTTAGTTGATTTCTGTTCAGTATACACTGCTGAACATACAAGTTACTTTATCTCAAGTTGTGGAATACCCTGCATAATAACTAATACAACCGGAATATCGTTAATAAACATAAAACTAATTATAATTCTCGTTGTCCCACTTTCAACCATACGGGGGTAAGGATTGTTGTAGCATAAAAACATAATTGGAATCGTGAACATTACTTACTTCTTTCAATATTTTACTTTAACAAGTTGTTAAGAGCGGAAAATAGAAATAATTGGAGACTAATTGGGGTGTCCTACATCCGGAAAAGCATTGACGAATGCTGAGAAGAGGAAGAATTATAATTATAAAAAATTTGATAATGTGAAACTGATTCCCATTGCTCCATCGACAAAAGGTAAATCTAGTAGTATATCTTGAATTTAGTTGTGCTCTTTAGGAATTGTGATGATAATAAGATGTTGCGAGTAAGTACGCTTCTAGCTTCTTGTATACAATACCCATTGATTCTGCTTCTTTGCTTCGTTTTTGTTATTCAACATTGAACCTAAATACGAGCAGCTGGCAATCCCCTCGAATTCCATTTATATTTATTGGCTTTTGGATTATATATCGTATAATATTTGTAATGTAATTTAACACTTAAGTTTTAATTAAACTTATCTATGTTGAAACTTGGGACTAAAACAATTGGATTGTTTGTGTTGATAAGTTGGTTCACATAATATTTATATTTTGAAAAAGCGTACATTTTTCTATTTCCATTAGTTGAGTGCATTTGAGTAGCGGCTAGGAAGCAAATTGTTGGTATTTTACCGACACCGCAGATATCAACCGCAAGAATTTCTATAATACTGAAATTCAATTACAGTGTGAATAGCCATTGAATATCCATTTTAAAAGTATATTTCGAAATATAAAATATTAACATAGTCATTCTTTGCAGTTGTTAAGTATCTGAGTGCATGGTTAAACGTAGACTACACTTTTGCCGTAAATTGTAGAATACTTTTATCTTACTAACATATATTTTTGGGACATAAAGTATAAATTTACTACCGCATACATCAGAATCTCACAATCCGATACAGATATAAAGGTCGATGTCATTCCTCCGTTAAAAAAATGGAAGGTAACTGATTTTAAACACAAAACCTGAAAAGTGTATAAATCTGCTGTCCCTTCGTCCAAATTAATTAAATACTCTATTCCGTTTCCATTGGATAGTAGCAGGTTTAGTGATTCTAGTGAATCTAGATTCAGGGCCTAGATTTGCTATATAAATATAGTATCTGAATTTAACTTGATTGATTTTACATGAGTAATGTGATATATTACCTACTAGTAAGAGAATATTTAAAAAGCCAATGTGAGAAGATGTAGAAAGACACCATGGATAACAAACTTAGATTCAACACTGTTTCTTGTTTAAAATAAACTACTCAAAAATAAACAGGGATATTGCAGTGTAAGACACTTTAAAGGCAACACTAATTGCATTTATAAGAAAAAACTACCAACACAACAAAATGTAACGTCTTTTTAGTAAAGAACATGCAAATTACAACAAAGATACGTTTAAAGAAAAAATTTAACAATATTTAACAATATTAACAATATTTAACAATAATTTAACAATGAAAATCGTTATTGTCTCCTTTCACTTACTTAACTTAAATTTATTAAATTCTAATACCAACTGGCACCTCCTCTGGCAGTAATAACTACTCTGCACTTTGCTGGCATACTCTCAATGCAATTATCAATATCAAGGAGTGCATTCTTGCATTAATTACCAGAAGTCGATCCTCACAAGGTGTTGTGATACGGCGATGGTCGGTGAAGGCGGTTCTAACATCCCCGAAGGGTGCGCGGGGAACGACGACACGTCGAAAAAAAACGTATAAATCGTCTTAAAAACACAGTCGGCGTCCCTCGCGCCCCCTACGGGGAAGTTAGAACCGACCGTCGATGCGCCGTACTTATGCGAACAGATTGAGCTCGCGAGCGGCCCGCTGCGATGACGTGGACACGTGCTGAACGTCGATTCGTGTTTCGACTTTGGACGCCCCCGGCGGCCGAACGGTACGAGCTACGGGAAAGTGACATGCGGAAATGTTGTTGTCCTCGATGCTGCCCACAACATATCCGGACCGCAAATCGCAAAATTTTCCTGGTACCTTCTTTTATCCATAAACTTGTTATTTTCTATCATCTGTCATTTTTTCTGGATGAATATTTTTTTATGAAACTCAAGAATCAGACGCAGAATTGAAATACTTTTCAAAAGAGGTGTCACTCGACTCCCATTGCTATTTAAAATATAGTTCAAGATGGCGCCTAGCCGCCATTTTGTAAGTGATACAATTTCAATATGGGCTAAAAAGTAGTATTTAGTCTCCTATTAAAGCACACAACATTGTGTGAAGACATATCAAGTCGTTCAGAAGTTAGTTAGGCAGGGGTTACATTTTACGACCGCACTGTATAGTCCTTTGCCATAGTAGAAATTTCCGTTCACCATGGCGTTTAAGACTTAAAATGTCGCTTCCCGCGTTGTCCAACAAAATTGCAAAAGAGCGGCTGAAACTATGACCAGTGTAAGATTCTGAAAATTGTAAGTGAGAAGTTACCTTAGAAGGTATTCTGGACAAGGTGTTGATGCTGATAGCTTCCTCTTCCTTTATATTATAAAGACGAGGAAATTGTTTTTGTGAAAATTTACTATTGTCAACAAATAAAATAGTACACAGCAGACTACCAAAATAAATATTTCATGGAATAACAATTTTCTGACAAACGGAAAAATGAATTGATCAAATAAACTTTCAAATTAAAATTATAACTGTCTGCCAGGTAACATATGGAGATGTTGGATACAATTTTGTATTGCACTCGTGTGGAATGCATATTAGACGCTCAAGAAAATTAATCACTCCGTGCTACGGTCGTCGTGGTTCAACTTTTTCTTTCATGACTAATATGCTATATTCCACAAATGTTCTATTCTTTTTCTGTGTTTAGGTCAATGGCATGTTTATTACCTACAATCGAGTAGGTCCTGTGAGCCCTTTTTGCACCTATGCCAGGCAAGAGGTTAACATAACCCGTTGAACAAAGAAGAGAAGTTCCACTACATGGTTTACGATTGCTAAAAATGTTCGTATGACAATCGGGACCGACGGCTAATCTAACCCATTGAACAAAAAAGTTACACTACATGGTCCACGATAGTCAAAGATGTTCGTATGGCAACCGGGACCGACGAAAAACGACCGGTTGCAGGATTTCTATATACATTTCCAATTAAAGGATCCTATTTAACACTTGTGTTTTCCATGTATAATTTCCTAGCTCCTCAATTGAACAATCGTATTCGTTTCTATTCTAGTAATAATAATAATGGTGAGACTCTACACCTCATGAAGAGGTTTGGCCTGCAAGGCGGAAAGTCATAGCTCCCAATCCTTGCGCTCGCATCCGGTTCTTCTTAGAGTGCTTTATCTCTTACGAGACGTAGCGAGCACCCGGTTGTCGTGTGCCAAATTAATGACATGTGGTGATGTGGTAGGCATCACAAATTAGACAACGCATTATTGACCCCTGTTTATTCGAAGGCAGGTATCCAATTATTTAAAGCGACTGGATCGGCCACCCTCCAGCCATCGAGTCGGTGGTTTGAACTCTCGGTTTTCCGCACCGGAGCCCAGTGCTCTAACCACTGGACACGGGCGCGTTCTATTCTAGTACAGATTTCCAGAACATCCATGGGTTGGGCATTATTAAATAGTTCTCCCTTCTTTATTCTTTCATTTTTATTTGTCCCGAAAAGTTCTTTTCTTCGAGGTGGGAATAGTTGAAAGAGCATTGTCCTACTTTAGTAAACAAAAAATTTCTGATGGACTTTCATGTGCAGTTTCTTATTGTCTATACGGAAAAAATTAGAATGCCTGTATTGTTTTCTTCTTTTTGTTCTTCTTCCACATCTGGTTCCCTTTCTAATCAACGAATATGTATCCCTACGATTAATAATAGAAAAAAGAACAAGAATAGGCAAACAAACATATTGTTACGAACCCAATATCCAGAATTCTAAATTAAATTATTCATAGCTGTTGTAATGTGATTTCACTTACTTGCATACACATTTATGTTGCAAGTAGTGACGCATTTTACTTAGCAAATTCAAAGTACATTAGAATATTAAATTAGGCAATGTGGAATAAGTAATACGCTTGATAAGAGAAATTGACTATTAACCAGGTCATCCCTTATGGCTGCAAAAGGGAATTTATAAAAGGACACTTAAGATTGAATTAGGAGTAATGGTGGATAGTGAATAGTAAATAATAGAGAGTGTATAGTTGACAGTTGGCGGTGTTCCCAAGAATAAGACCTAGCAATAGCACTGTATCTGTTTGTATTATTGTAAGTAGTTTAGAATACTGTTTTAGAATAGTTGTAATAGTTTTGTACAACTAAGTAACTAATAAATCCAGTCATTTTATATAAGAGTAGTTGTTTCTCTGTTGATCCCGGTGATAAGGACAAAGGGCTCCTTATCAGTTACAGCTGCAGGCGTAACAATATATAGCCTTCATAGATATAAAGGAGGCTTTCGATAACGCCCAGTGGAACAAAATGTTCCAAAGACTAAAAGAAATAGGAATACAATACAGAGATAGACGGCTAATGCACAAACTCTATAAAAACTAAATGGCAGTAATTAGGTGTGGACAAGATGAGAAAAAGGCAAAAATCAAGTAGGCTGGAAGGCAGGATGGTGCACTATCTCTGCCATTATTTAATATATATATATATATATTGCCATGTTATTTACCCTAAATTATTATAATTATTCTAAACTATACTTATACTATGTTAGTTTTACTTCGTAACACTTATATGATGTAATTTTTGCTTCGTAAAGCATAACTTATATGTAAAAGGATACTATTTTTGATGGAGATTGCATTTTTCCCTGAAATTGAATTTAATTAGTTTGATTATCATGTTAAGATTGTTATTTGAAAAGTTATAATGATAGAAAATGATAAATGTATACCGGATTGGATTGTGAGGTAGCTACGATCTTCGGAAAGTGCTACGTAGTGCCTTATTTGGATTAGAAGTGAAGTGTGAGTGGATATTCCTTAGGGAATAGTGTTGAGACGTCTATGTGCGGTATATACGATGTTTTGGGTTGTCCTGGGTGAAGTTGGAAGCCCTAGAAAGTAGATTTTTGTAATTCTGAAGTTTTGACATCTGATTTATTTGTATTTACAAGATTTATTTGTATTAAAAGAGTTGTGTTGGGTTTGATTTGATTTTGTATTATGTGAAGGAAGGACAGAAGCAGTTTTGTTGTTTAGAATGACTTTGTTTATTACTTATTTATAAAATTATAAAGATTCTGTATTTTTGAGGTTAATTTTGATTTTCACTTAAATATTTGATGTATAATAGATGTGCAGGGTGTATTTGTATTTCTGTACTTTTATTTGTGCTGATTGTTGATGTTGAGATGGTTGTTTTTAAAGTTTAATTGAATTTTGTTTAAAATTAATAATAACACGTGTTTATTTTTTGTTGTAAACCGTGGCGTAATTCATATAAAAAATTTTGTAATTTTCTCAGGATGATGATTCTGAGGTTTATTTGTTGAAATTTTGTGTTGTATTTTAGTTATTAACAATTTAATAATGTTTGGAATCAGCTGTAGATCTTTTTTATACGGTTCTGTTTTGTGATTGGTACATTTCAAATTTTGATGTGCAGTTTTATATTAAATTTGGATTTTAGTCTGTTTTAAATGTTTGCAGAGTCAGCACGTATAATTTAGAGCTCCGACTTTAAATTTATAATGCAATAACGGCTAGTTTTGAGAATCATATGCAGGGCCTAGGTTTGTTGACAAATGTGTGTTAAGGTTATGTCAATTTAAGAAAGTTTAAATATGTGCAAGTATAATATGTGATGTGTTTATTTCGTATCAAAAGAAATTAATAAAGTTTTATTTAAGTTCAAGTTACTAAAAAAGTGTTTTTATTCTAACAAAATTAAATTTACCTGGAGTTTGGAGATCAAATTATGTATTTCAACGGTTCCTGGAAAAGATAAAGTTATAATTCTTCAAACGCAATTTTGGTTGAATTAAAAGATCAATTCACAAATCTACTTACCTGATCTGTTTAATACATTTAAACAAAAGTTGTTGAAGTGTTTCCCTGGATTTTAACAACTTGTAACATTAAAGTTATAAGAGGTCATCAACCAGCCGCTTCAGAACATCTGGATAAAATGGGATCAAAAATGCAGCCGTTGCAGATTTAAGAAGATGTGGAAGTAAAGGTTTGTTCAACCATTAACAACATAAAGATAAGTTAACAATTGATCGATATTTGTGTTTGTGTAGTTGATTATTGTAATTAGATAACTATCTTTGGAGAGGCCACGGAACTAACCCTGAGACCTTTGTAATTTTTATATGCTGATGTAAATTGAAAATTAAGTTTATAGTTCGACAAACAATTCATTTTAATTTGTATTATTGGCGCAACCAACGTGAAGATTTATTTATTTTTATAACAAATTACATAGAAATTCTTAATTTTGAGCTAACCGAAGTTGGGCGATTATATTATTTAATTATTAATTATTTATAAACTTATTACATAGCTCAAGATGAAAATCAACAAGACACAGACAAAAATACTGGTTTGGGGAAAGCGTGGACATGGAAACACGAGAATCAAAATAGAAAATCAAAGAATAGACGAAGTAAACGAGTTCTGCTATCTGGGTAGTACCATAACGTCCAACTGAAGATAGAAACGAAAAGTTACTAGCGGAATCCAACAGGCAATAAGTGGACGCGACTGCCTCTCTGGACTTTCCCATACTGGAAACTGTTCATATCATCTTTATTCAACAGTAGAGTTATTTTCCTCAAAACGGTTGTTCAAGCGCTATCCTAAAACCTTGTCTCGTAACGAATAGACTTACAAGGCTTGTAAGAAGTCCCGCCAAATATCTGCGGTGCCCCTTAATTTCCTTTTAATATGCAACCAGGCATACTTCATTCTCTACTATAT